>JBAKBP010006509.1:0-109605 GCA_037953745.1 Lithodes maja | reverse complement strand
CTCCTACTTATGCCTTAATATCCTAATCTCTTCTAAAGATGTTACTATTCTATCCTCTCTGGGCTTAGTACATAGAAGGCGTATGGTCCGAATGGTGGTTCCTCCTGTTGTACTCAAAAACTGTTCTTCCCGTGCTGACTCCCTGCCTACAGTACAAACTCTTTTGTCTCTGTCTCTTCTCTAACGTCTTCCCTTCTTGCTGGAAGTTCGCTCTCATTCAACCTGTCCCAAGGAAGGGTGACCATTCTCAACCCTCCAACTATCGTCCAATTGCTCTCATCTCTTGTGTCTCTAAAGTTTTTGAAACTATTCCTACTTCCAAATTTCTTAAGCATTTATGTTCTCATAATCTACTCTCAGATCGCCAGTATGGCTTCATTAACACTCAAAGAGCGGGTGGTGGAGTATATTTGACTGTGCCGCCCAGCGGGGGGTTTTACCGTAAACGAGCTTGTTTCCGTGCTCGTTTTCATGCATAAACAAGAGCCAGAGCGTAATACAAGTATGTATCCCAGAAAGGGCGTTAATTCAGCTTACCAATATCACCAGAACCATCCTTCTACGATCACTGGTTGTCTTGCAACGATCGTGCAACCGAAGGGCAAAATCGGTAAAATACGTTCATTTTCTTACATTATTACGTGTGAAACGAGCGAGAGAGGGTGGAGTACAAAGGAGTACATCTCAGTAGCTCCACGGCCACCGTGGCGAGCGGCCATGAGGTAACCTATGCTCCTCCCACCGCTCCGCTCTCTCTCAGAGCACATTACGTGCTCAAAATTGCACTCGACAATAGCCGTGACCCGCCACATAGGCCACATTTATTTCACTCGACAATAGCCGGGCGCCGCCAATTAAGGGTTAAGGGTCGCTCTATTGGAGATCTTCTTTCATATCTTACTAACTCCTGGTCCTCCTCCTTTCAGGACTTCGGTGAGACCTTTTCTATTGCGCTAGACATATCGAAGGCCTTCAATGTAAGAGTTATAGAGTTATAAGAGTTTCTACCATATGTTGTCATTATTATGTAATTCACTTCCATTCTCTCGTATATTTTTTGTGTGTTTCTATGTAATATTCCCTAATATCAATATGTCCTTTCCTTTATCCGTAAACCGTTTATCCTTGGAACTTGACGACCACCTAAATTACATAATTGTGTTAACCCGTCCAGCCCCAGCGACGCGTCTGACGCGTCGGCGATGTATGTAACGCACAGCCCCAGAGACGCGCCTGACGCGTCACCCTAATTGCGCCGACCGTAACCTCAGGTGTAGCCACTCAAGAGGGCTCAGATTTGTATGGGAACTGTATACGTATCCCACGCAACCGTGCCGATGGTTGAAAACTCTCAAAGTCCACGTGCGTGCGCGCGAGCGCGCAATAACCTGGTTTTTTGGGATAATTGCCTTCAATTTTTTACTCTTATAAAATCCGTTTTCGGGGGCTCTGTAGGACCATTTTTTAAGCTTTTTGAGCGGTTTTTCGTGGTTTTTCCTTCATTCCTAACCCATTCGCTATTGTTTCTGGAATAAAACCATTTTTTGAAAACCGGCCGGGTTCTGGTGCGCAAACATTACAAAACTAGCCGGGGCTCCACGGGTTAATAGTTCTACTCAGTCTTTCTTAACTCCTTTCGTACCGGCGACGTCTTTTTATTTTCTTCTAGCTACTATTAGACGATATTTTTCAGCTTAAAAGACCCTCTAGCAATTAAGCGGCTTTGAACTATCTCAATTAACCCTTTATTCTACCACAGATCCTTCTTAAGCTGCACAAAATCATCTAAATATAGCTAGAATAAAATGAAAAAGACGTCGCGGTACAGAAGGGGTTTAACCTATCCTACGATTACCTTATCTCAGAGAACCTAATCTGTTTACAATACGAGTACTCGGCTAAATTATACGAGGTTAAGGGGAGATAGGTTTTTTTCTGTTCCCCTTTCTTTCTCAAGTTTAGCCCCATTAGTTTTCTGTTCGTGTCATTTAGGTGTCGATTTTTTCCTGGCGAGCGATAGCGATATAATAGTGTAAGTCTGTATGAATGAATGGGTCTTCGTTCTGTAAAGAGGGATGTGAGTGGTCATTTTGAGTTTGCTAGATGTAATAATAGTTTGTAGTACAGCCTTTAATACAATTAAATTATTGTATGAATCGTTACCATAATCATTAAATCTATTGTATATGCCAATACAAAATAGTTAAAAGTATATAACTTCAGAAGAATATTTAAATATTTAGCATTACATGTTATGCAGACAGTAGCCATCATACATTAGCCAACCTTATTTCACCAATGTGGAGCCTGGCGATTTCGATTTGCTTCATATATATTTGTGCGAGAGATTAGAAATGTCAACGAATCATGCTAAAATGTGAAGTTATGCACGACACAAATATATTGTTAACAGGATTATAGCTGTGTGATGGCACCAGTGTTATTTAACATGTATTTGGTATGTATCACAACACTCCTTCATTGAGCCCTCCAAGAAAGAATTGGGATCAACATAACTTATAGATGGGATGGTAACCTATTCAACATCAAAACATTTCAGGCAAGAACTAAACTATTACTAGACCATATCATAGACCTCCAATACGCAGATGATTGTGTTCTTGTGGCACACTCTCCAGAGGCACTGCAGGCTGCATTAATAGCCATTGCAGAGGCCTACACCAGATTAGGTCTGTCGGTCAACAATAGGAAGACAGAAATAATCTCTCAATGATCAGCTGACATGCCACCTGAACTGCCAATATTTAGAATAGATGAAGAGGAGCTAGCAATTACTACATCTTTCAAGTACTTCGGCAGCTAACTCTCAAGTAGTACCAGCCTAGACGAGGAGATACAACACCTCCTCAAACAAGCAGCAGAATCCTTTGGCCGCCTCAGCCCAAGAGTCTTAAAAAACAATATCAACAAAAATTACTGTTCACAACTCGGTGTGCATACCCACCCTACTTTACGCCTGTGAAACGTGGACAACATACCGACAAAACATAAAAGCTCTGGAGGCATTTCACATCAGATTCCCTCAAAAGATTCTAGGCATTACATGGCAAGACATAATCCCACATAGCACAATATTGGAGAGTACCAAAAGCACCAGTATAGAGGCATTCATTGCTAAACAACAACTTTGCTGGGTGGGCCACATCGTCCATATGCCAGAGGAAAGACTTCCACGTAGTGTACTGTACAGTCAACTTCACGAAGGTAGGAGGGCAGCGGGTGGACCCTAGCTGCGATATAAAGACCACCTGAAGAAGACACTCAAAAGGTGCAGAATAGAGCCCACGAGCCTTGAGCAATTTGTATCCAACAGGGAAGACTTGGACACGACACATCCATCAAGGAATGAATGTCTTTGAAGAGGATCATAAAAACCATCAACGTGAGAAGCGTGCTCGTAGGCATGCCAGGCGGGAACACCCACCACCACCACCTGCCTTATTAACTTTATTCTGGCTACTATTAGATGATTTTATTCAGTTCTAAAAGGGCCTTCAGCAATTATCAGGCTTCGAACTATCTCATTCAACCCTTTATACTATCACATAAACTTCTTAACCGTACTAAATCGTCAAAAACTAGCTAGAATAAAATTTAAGAAACGACCCCGGTACAGAAGGGGTTAACATTAATGCCAACACCATCACCATTAACACCATTATCAATATACCACTAACACAACAAATAGCAATACAAGCCTCACCACCACTACTAGGACCACCATACAGATACCAATACAACCACTCCAACAACCACTCCCAAATTCTTTGATTATCTAACTTCTAAAGTGGAACACATTCTATTCATTTCTCCTTTTGCAGAAATCTCCATCATAGGAGATTTCAACGTTCACCACCGCCAATGGCTTTCCACTTTTTCCACTGACCAACCTGGTGAACAAGCCTACATCTTTTCTATCCTACATGACCTAAAGCAGTTAGTCCAGCAACCCACCCATATCCCGGATCGCTTCGGAGATTGGCCCAACATTCTTCACTTATTTCTAACATCTAACCCTTCTGCTTATACTATAAATCTTTTCTCTCCTTTGGGCTCCTCCGACCACAAACTTATCTCGGTCACCTGTCCTATCTCTCCAGTACGGCCACCCGATCCTCCCAGCCGGCGGCACTTGTGGCACTTTGGCGCTGCCGACTGGGAGGCGCTCCGGCAGTTTTTCTTTGATTTCCAATGGAATGACTTTAGCTTCCGTGGCCGGGAACCCTTAGAGAGTGCTGAACGCATTACCGAGGTAATCCTCTCGGGCATGGAGGCATACATTCCATTTTCTTTATATCAGTCTAATGCTAAAAAATCTTGGTTTACTCACGCTTGTTCTACTGCTGTCCGCAACAAGGAGGAAGCATTCAAACAATACCGTCGCCTTCAAACTAAAAAATTTCATACTTCCTATGTTTCTACCCAGAATCAAGCCAAATCTGTTCTTCGACTCGCCAAACACTCTTTCATCAATAATGGTGTGGCGGAGTGGTCTTGCCACTGGCCTGGTAATCCATAGGTCCCGGGTTCAAATCCCGATGTATCAATGGGAAGATATTATTGGGATGGAATTTGTGCTGTACCTAGTATCAGTGCATTACCACAAAGCCCACCGAAACGCTAATAAAATACCCTCATTGTTCCCTGATTAAATAGCACTGTATGAGTATTGCCATGTTCAAAATATGCTATAGGGGTGCAATGCCTGATGAGTTATCTGCTCAACAGGTGGCATTGTGTGTGTGTGTAAGAGTGAGAGTCCGAGTGTAGGGGATGAGACAGTGAAGCACGGGAACGAGGTGGCTTCGAGGTCACTTCGGGCCATGAGTGAGCACCTTGCCTCATGTGAAGGCAAGATGGCAGGTGCTCGTTGTACTCTACGTGCTTCACATGTCTCACTCCCTAGACTGGAACAAGACCTCACAGGCTTCACTGCTCATTGTACAGCTATGAATGTCCAGGCTCTCAGCCTATGCCCGAGAGGGAGTAAGTTGGAATATATAAAAAAAAAAAAAAAAATGCACTTAACTATCCAACTTTAGCTCTTCCCAAGCTTTCTGGCATCTAGCCAAAAATATCTCTAACTATTTTTCTTCCGTGTCTTTCCCTCCCCTTTTCCACTCTGACAACACCACCGTCACTTTTTCCTCTGACAAAGCTGAACTCTTCGCCCAAACTTTTGCGAGAAATTCCACCTTGGATGATTCCGGTGCTATTTCTCCCTCTCCTCCCCCCTCTCACTTACTCATGCCAAATATCCTAATCTCTTCTAAAGATGTACTTTCTACCCTCTCTGGGCTTAATATTAAGAAGGCGTACAGTCTGGACGGTGTTCCTCCTGTTGTACTAAAAAACTGTGTTTTCGTGCTGACTCCCTGCCTAAGCAAACTCTTTCTTACTTCAAAATTTCTTAAGCATTTATCTTCTCATAATCTACTCTCAGATTGGCAGTATGGATTCCTTATGGGTCGCTCTACTGGTGATCTCCTTTCATATCTTACTAACTCTTGGTCATCCTCGTTC
This sequence comes from Lithodes maja, assembly GCA_037953745.1. Taxonomy (NCBI): domain Eukaryota; kingdom Metazoa; phylum Arthropoda; class Malacostraca; order Decapoda; family Lithodidae; genus Lithodes; species Lithodes maja. The sequence goes on along the minus strand of JBAKBP010006509.1, from coordinate 104,061 downwards.
CGGGACTTCGGTGAGACCTTTTCTATTGCGCCTAGACATATCAAAGGCCCTCGATAGAGTCTGGCACAAATCTCTTATTTCTAAACTACCTTCCTTTGGTTTCTATCCCTCTATCTGTACCTTTATCTCAAATGTCCTTTTCTGGCCGTTCCATAGCTGCGGTTGTGGACGGCCATCATTCACTTCCTCAACCAATCAACTCCGTTGTTCCTCAGGGTTCTGTCCAATCTCCAATTCTCTTTCTAATATTCATTAATAATCTTCTCAATTGTACCTCCAGTCCTATCCATTCATATGCTAATGACTCTACCATACATATTCAACTAGTTTTCCAGAACCCCGCAACAAGCAAGCACTCTGGAACTATGCCCGATCAGTGAAAGCTAGCCAACGTAACACCGATATTAAAAAAAGGCAGCAAATCCCTACCCTGTAACTATCGTCCAATTAGCTTAACCTCAGTTGTATGTAAAATGCTAGAAACGGTCATACGAGACAGACTCGTAAATCACTTAGAGGATAATAACATACTTAAAGATACTCAACACGGCTTTCGTAAAAAACGTTCCTGTTTAACAAACCTCTTAGACTTCTTCCACGATATCCTCAACCTCTACGATGAGAGTAAAGCTGTAGATATTATATACCTTGATTTTCAAAAGGCCTTTGACAAAGTTCCCCACAAACGTTTACTGATAAAACTAAAAGCGCATGGAATACAAGACGGTGTGTTGAAATGGATAGAAAATTGGCTCAGCGACAGAAAGCAAAGAGTAGTCATAAACGGTAAGGCATCTAAATGGACCAATGTAAGTAGCGGGGTACCCCAGGGATCGGTACTAGGACCAATTATCTTTCTAATTTACATCAACGACATAGATGAGGGTCTCACCTGTACAATCTCAAAATTTGCTGATGATACGCGTACTCTCAAAAGATCAAGTTGACGATATGCAACACAATCTAGATAAATTGTCACATTGGGCCCAAATTTGGCAAATGAGTTTCAATGCGGATAAATGTAAAGTACTACATATCGGATACCTAAATGAGAAAGAAAACTATTCGATGAATGGCACTCAGCTTAAGAATGTAAACAGAGAAACTGATCTGGGAGTAACAATATCGAACCAAGTCAACAATGTTCAGAAGTTGTTAAGAAGGCAAACAAAATAATTGGCTTTATAGGCAGGTCATTTGAGCATAAATCCAAAGAAGTTATCCTAACCCTTTACAATTCCTTAGTCCGCCCTCTTCTGGAATACTGCGTTCAATCCTGGTGCTCTTATTACCAAAAAGATATAAACAAGCTAGAACGAGTTCAACGTAGTTACCAAAATGATACCTAGCCTAAAGAACAAACCATACGAAGAGCGTCTTAGAGAATTAAATCTATTTCCTTTAACCCAGCGCAGATTAAGAGGTGACTTAATTCAAGTGTTCAAAATCATCAAAGGCATCGACAATATGAACTGTAGTAAGTACTTCACTATCGACCAATCTAATTACACGCGGGGAAACGGTTGCAAAATTATTGGTAAATCTTTTAACTCACACGAATCTAAGAATTTCTTCTTCAATCGAGTTGTCAACTTGTGGAATGGGCTTCCCCGAAACGTTATAGACTGCATCACCGTTGATTCATTTAAACTCCGCATAGACAAATATCTCGCATCAAACCCGCGACTGACTGCGTTTGTAAATGAATAACTTTATTTTATCCCCCCCTCAGTTACTAACCCATCTGTCCCCTACTAACTTCCTAATCCTGCCACGGACATTAGTTCCAGGGCAGTAATTCCCTTTCCAATGTTCCCTTACCCACTCTAAACCACTGTTTGGACACTTGATCCTCAGTGTTTTGGAGGACAAGCAACCTAGAAGGGTTACTAGATATGTTGTTGCTTGATTTCCTTTGTACTCCTTTGTACTCCTTTGTACACTCAAAAAATCATGTGAAGATGCCATAAAACATTTAAAGTCTGACCTATCAACCATTTCCATGTGGAGCAGAGAAAATCTTGTTGCTTTCAATGCTTCCAAAGCCCAATTTCTCCAAGTATCTACCCGTAAAGAACTCCCACAGGACATATCCCTTATATTTCAACAATACAAAAATCAATTCTTCATCTTCTCTCAGTATTCTAGGAATCTCTTTCTCTTCTGATCTCACTTGGAAAGACCATATTACCACTCTTGCTAAAACAGCTTCCCAGAAGCTAGGTGTGCTCAACCGCCTCTAGGGGTTCTTTACCGCTGCACAGCTTCTTGCTCTGTACAAGGGCACAGTGCATCCATGTATCGAGTATTGTTTGCATGTGTGGGGAGGATCCTCTCACACCGCACTCCTAGATAAACTAGAAAGGAAAGCCTTTCGTATCATTAACGCCCGTCCACTCACCGACTCTATGCAATCTCTCTCTCTTCGCCGCAATGTTGCATCTCTCCCGCTATTCTACCGCTATTACAATAATCAATGTTCCTCAGAGCTCTCTCAGTGTATACCACCTCCTCTACATAGAGTACGTAGCACCCGTCTTGCAACACAATCCCATCCCTACTGTGTGCAACTCTCCAATCCAAGAGTGAAACTATATTCTCAGACCTTCTTCTATTCAACAGCTGAGCTCTAAAACTCTTTCCCTGAATCCATCTTATCCTCATCCTATGACTTAAATTGCTTCAAACTCTGTGTGTCCAGGCATTTTGGCTCGAACGTTCCTTGATTTTGGCCCTGTTACTCTTTCAACTGGGGGAGGCACTCGTTACAGGCAGGTCTGCATTTTGTCTCCCTCATCCACATAGAAAATAATATATATAAAAACAGTACATATACCGGTATATATATATATATATATATATATATAATTATATATATATATATATATATATATATATATATATATATATATATATATATATACATATAATTATATATATATATATATATATATATATATATATATATATATATATATATATATATATATATATATATATAGAGAGAGAGAGAGAGAGAGAGAGAGAGAGAGAGAGAGAGAGAGAGAGAAATTGATGCATTTGTTTGTGTGGTATGTGTATGAAATAGCAATCGCATATCGAAACAGTTTAATACTTATCAAACTAATGTAGCACAAACATGTTTTTATTTTGGATCAAACACCAGTGCTGGAACACCTCCATGGCAGTTATGTTTGTGTTTATACTTACGTTAATTAAAATGGGAAACAATAATAATTCAACGTTATGCATTTGATATAAAAATCGCTTCTTCTTTGTTTTCTGTCCTCAAAATATGTATGGTGTTTGGCAAATTGTCACTGTAGCTTCAAATACGTGGTAAGACTTCATAAGCCACTAGAATAATAAATCAAACATAATAAGGACCTATGTTTAACCCCTTCAGCGCCGTCGACATCCTTGTAATGTTAATTTGGATACTATGAATCGATTATGTTCAATTTAGGAAGGACCTATAGCAATAATAAGGCTTCAAACTATCTTCACCAACCCTTTTAACTACCACGTACAGATCCTTCCTAAGCTTCATAATATCTAAATATAGCTGGAATAAAGTATAACACACGTCACTGGTACTCAAAGGGTGATGCAGTATAACACACGTCACTGATACTCAAAGGCTGATGCAGTATGAAGTTGGAAATAATGTAGGAATGAAAATTACAAGGAAAATATTGCGTGAACAGAAAAAACCAAACACTGAACAATAATACTAACTATTATAGACTTTGTTTGTACGGCTTATTTATTCAGCTGGGGAGAGAGCCTTTAGTTCATTGCATCACCCCAGCCAATATTTTGGACAATTATAACTATTGCTCTCACTACCTCCAGGATCTCCCTCCATAACCAACACACAACAACGATCAGTAACCCTTTGACGATTTGGTCGCATTTTGACTGTTTATTTTGGATATCCGTAGACCATTTTATACAGTTTAGGAAGGATCTGTGGGAATTATAAGGGAACAGGCTATCTCAACTAACCCTCTTACTTCCATATACCCTTCTCGATCTGAATAAAATCGTCTAATAATAACCCAAAACAGAACATAACTGAATTTGAAGGGGTTACGTTGTACACAGTAAAATATCAAGGGTAGAAAAGGGGTATGAAACAGGTCCTGTATATTAAGGCCACGGGGTATATTGACTGTGATATACCTTTCTAACTGGTATAAGATGGGTTTACTACCTTCGATATACCATCTATATATATATATCTGTAGATTATTATGGACACTTTAAACACTCCTAGCATACCCATCATCGTTTAGCGCGTAAATGTAGTGATTTGATCACTCTTAAACGTTTCAGTAGGATGGCCCTTATTTTCTATTATATTTTGGATTACTTAAGACATTTATTTTCGGGTATGTGAGGACCACTATAAGTTATAAATTAGTTGCAAACACTTATGATTATTTATAAGCAGACTGAATCACAATACACTAGTGATCCATTGTTGTGAGTACCTGTACTTTAGGCAACGCAGATACAGTAACAATATCAATGTTTGCTAGATGTCTTGCTGACGTAGAGTGGTGGTCATGATAATAGTATAGAAAAACAGAATTTCGAAGCGAAGCCCAGAGTCCTGCACCAAGACTGATACTAGGAAGGTAAAACTGATGGATGGTAGGAGGTCAGAAGAAGGAGATTATGTTAAGACAGATTAATGAAGAGGCATGGTGGAGCAAAGTGTGAAGAGTGAGAGTTGGGACGATGTGGAGAAATGGTACGTGGTAAAATATAGTAAAAAAGAAAGAGAGAGAGAGTAATGATGCACATTTAATTAGTAATTTAATAATATCGTGGTATAATAAGCACTAGACAATTCATAATGAATCTTACTCCTAAGCACATAATGAAATAAAAGAACAATGGTAATATAGACATATCATTTGTCACTCTCAGACAGATAGAATCAGAGCTTTAGTGTATCTACAAACAACATATGTACAATATTACACAAATATCAACTTTATATGTAAATGAACAATAATTTTAACACAACAGTAGTAGGATATTGTCTTCCTTAGTCTATTCACTAGAATTACGCCATAATTCTTGGCTCTGTAACTCAAAATGGGCTATAGTAAAAGGGCTGTCAATTTGTTCACTTATACCCTGGTTGACTTTTCCTAACTGGCAGAAATAGCAGCTCGATTATTATAATGTAAAACTTGCAAATTATACAAACAAAAACAGGGACAACACAATAATTATAAAGACAAAAGAACTTATCAAAATCACTATGTGGAAATAACGCTTTAGCACAATTCAATTTTGAAATAAAAGAACACAAGCCCACCAAATAGTATGTACATCATTATATGAGAAGTTAATATGTTTTCGAAATAAATTAGTCGACCATACATTATATTTACGTAATCTTGTCATGTTCAATAAGGAATTAGTCAACTTTGGAAGTTCAGGACGTGCTGGTAAATTATTTTAAATACTGTATGAATAAAGAAACTACAATTTTTTGTCAAAACATCGAGGAGTGTGTCGCCCCTCAATCTTGATTATTACAAATGCAGCCTTTGAACAACATAAATATAATACCATGTGTAGTGGCAAAGCCTAATATTAAATTAAATTATTCTCCACTTGAATATATATATATACATATAAATATAAATATCTATCTTTCTATCTATTGCCTGACGCCGTGATTCCCGAAGGGGTGGCCACGAACGAACCGCCCCCATGAACCTCTGTCCCCAGTCAGTCCCCCTTCCTCCCAAACCAGCACTGCCTGCATCCATATACTTCCTCACTCCATCCTTCCACATCTCTTTCGGTCTACATCTCCCTCTCTATCCTTCCACCTCGCTCTCGTACACCTTCTTAGTTATTCTCTCACTTCCCATACGTTCCATATGGCTGAATCATCTCAAGGTGTTCCTTTTCACACTTTCCAGCAGATCCACCTCTACACCACACCTCCTTCTTACTTCCTCATTCATCTGTCTATCCCTCCATGAAACTCCGCACGCACTTCTCAAGTAACTCATTTCCACTCCTCTCACTCTTGGTTTGAGTCTCTTCTCAAACGTCCATGCTTCGCTTCCATAAGTCAGTGTCGGGATTACCACACTGGCATGCAAGGACTTCTTCACTTCCATACTGACCATCCTATTTCTTGTTACTGCTTTCAGCGTTCCTACAACCCTCTTCCCCTGTTGTACCCTCTCCCGCACTTCTTCATCCATAGTCCCATCTTTACTCAACACACTGCCCAGATACTTAAAAGAGCCGACGATCTCCATAGCCTGACCGTTCAACTTCACCTTACACTCTGTGACTTCACCCGTTTCAAAGACCATAAGCTTGCTCTTCCCCGCATTTACTTTCAGATTCCGTTTTTCGCACACTGTTCCAAACTCATTTACCAGACCCTGCAACTCCCATTCATTATCGCTCATCAGAACAGTATCATCCACAAACAACAGTATATGCAGCTTCCACTCATTTCCCTCCCTTTTGAGCGATACACCAACATCCACTGCTCTTCCTAGTATTTCTTCCATGACTCCATCCATATATACAGTAAACAACCACGGGGGCATCACACACCCCTGTTTCAACCCAACATTCAGGTCAAAGAACTCGCTCTGCTCATTCTCTACACGTACTGCCGCCTTTGCACCCTCATACATGCTCTTCACTGCTTTCAGCAACTTGCCCTCTACTCCGTATATTCTAAGTACTTTCCACATACCTTCTCTATCCACTCTGTCATAGGCCTTCTCCAAGTCCATAAAGACAACATACACCTTTTGTTGCTTCTCCAGATATTTCTCCACAACACAATTCAGGGTATAAATCTGATCTACACATCCTCTTCCTTTCCGAAAACCTCCCTGCTTGTCGCTTATCCATTTCTCCGTTCTCACTCTCACTCTTTCAATCATTACCCTACTGTACACCTTCCCTACTACGCTTAGAAGACATATTCCTCGGTGGTTACCACACACTCCTCTATCCCCTTTGCCCTTATATAGGGGGACTATTATGCCAGTCTTCCAGTCATCAGGTGCACTCCCCTTCTCCCATGCTAGTTTGCACATTTTCCATACCCATTCGATCACTATCTCACCACCATACCTCAACATTTCCCCACACACTCCATCTGTTCCTGGTGCTTTCCCCAACTTCACTCTTTTCATGGCTTCCCACACTTCTGACCTCCTGATTCCCACATCCTCCTCCACTATTTCTCTTCTTCTCACTCCCATACCATATCCAACTATGTTTGCTGGCTCTTCATTCCTTACATTTAGCATCTCGTTGAAGTACTCCCTCCATATTTCGACTCTCTCTTGCTTCTCGGCTAGCATTCTCCCATTCTTATCTTTCACACCCTTACTGTTTCTCTTGCTACCTTCCCTAACTTTCTTGACTTCTTTCCAGAACAGTTTCTTACACTCCCTCCATTTTACACTCAGATTCCTTCCAAATTCCTCATCTACTCTACTCTTACTTTCCTTCACTACTCTCTTTCTCTCCACGTACCTCGCTCGTTTCTGCCTCTCCAAATCTTCATTCCCTCTACTACCCAACCACTCTCTATACGTTTTCTTCTTGTCTTCCACAGCTATTTTTACCTCTTTTGTCCACCATGCTGTACCTTTCACTTCCCTCCCTCTTCTCCTCACTCCACACACCTCCTCACATGCTGCACAGATCTCTTCCCTAAACACCTTGCTCATCTCCTCCACTTCCTCCATATCTTCCAGGTCGAACCCACCTAGTCGTCTTTCTACTGCTCTCCTGTACTCTTCCCTGATCTCCTCCCCCCCGTAGTCTCTCCACCCTCCTCACCATTCCACCCTCCTCACCATTCCACCTTCCTCTCGCCTCCCTCCAGCTCTCCTCACCCACTTCTTTTGTATCCTAATTTTAGATACTACTACATAATGATCAGACAGACCCCCTCTAATACCCCTATGCACCCTAACATCCAGCACAGATTTCTTCATTTGTTCATCCACACATATATAATCAATCAGTGACTTTCGTTCCACCACTGTCTTATCCTTCATCGTCCACACCACTTTCCATGTGTACCTGTGTATCATTATGTGTCGGAAGAAGGTGTTGGCTATCCACAGCCTCCTCCCCACACATACTGTACGTCCACAAGTGCACTACCATTCCCATTCACCTCTGACGGTACCTCCCACTCTCCCACCACTCTGTCAACTTTCCTATCACCCACCTTACCATTATATCCCCAATCAGATATATTAATTCGTTCTTGTCAAACTTATCCATGCATGCCTCCACATTCACCCAGAACTCCTCTTTCTCTCTTACAAGTTTATCCTCTGTCGGAGCATACACACACACAATCACCCACGTTTATATTCCTATACTTTCATTCTCACCCACACAATCCTTGAACCCACAGACCCATATTCTCTTACACGCTCCTTCCATTTGTTACATACAAACAAACACGCACCTTCTCTCGCTGCTTCCTCACTCACTCCAGCACACACCCATTCCACACTCCCACTCTCTCACATCTGTACCCCTCCAGTTGGTCTCCGTCATTCCACATACATCCAACCTGGCATTCACTAACACTTCCAGGACCTCTCTCTTTTTGTGCCATCATTCATGCCACTCACGTTCCATGTAGCTATTCTAAGATTGTCCGTAAGATTGTCCATAGTCGGTCGACGTTCATCAACACAGGGTCCATCAGCGGGTGCAAAATAGGGGAGCTATCCCCCCCTTCTAGGGCCTTTTCTAGCTGATGCTGAGAGGATTGGGTTCTAGTCATGTGGTGATGGGCTGGTCTATCAGAGTGAGAACTGAGCGATCTCTGCCATACCCATAGCTTACTCTGACTGTTCCTTTTACTTATATATTTTTTTAGATCTCAAGTGACGGCGTCTCTTCCGTGGATTGACCTCCCAATCTACTAAGATTGAAAGCCAAAGCGTCACATTTTTCCTTTGCCCCTCAATTTTCTCTTCATAATTGCTGAGGGGCACAGGGCCCTGGGTGGGGCTTTGGTTTCCCGGGCGTTTCCGCACCCTCCTCAGCTCCCCGCAATGGAGTGGCTTCTGTCACCCAGGCTTTATTGTGGTCGGCAGGGAGGGTTCTGTGGGGGCGCTCGGTTATGGCCTCGGCCTTGCTCGGGGACTTTGGGCTGTTCGGCCAGGCAGCTTGGGGAACAACAACAACAACACAGGGTCCGTCCGCATCCGAGGCTGATCATTCGTTTTTTGTTGCTTCATTATTTTTCACGGGTGTGGGTCGCAAGCCCACCGACCCAACCTCTTTAGTCGCCTCTTACGACACGCAGAACGCACGTAGGGCATATTCTAATCCCTACCCCCAGGGTAAATATAAACTTGATAAACCAACGCATCGTATAACCATTACATATAATCTAATATATTGATTTAACTCCCAACATCAATCACTTCCCCATAAATAACACAGCTTGAAGAGAGAGAGAGCAGTAGGAATATATCACGTAGAGGCTGAAGGGGATATAAATGGAAATCTTGAGTCAACGAAACAAGAACAGTTTGTGTTCGTTAAAACTGTGTGGGGAGCTCACTTTGTGTAACCCATATCCTCTCTCACTAATTTACTGAGTTTTAACCTTTAATATGGAGATACAATAATATTCAATTTAGTATAAAGCTATTTATAACCAGTCTGTAATTGTTAATGTTCACTACATTTTTGCAATACATTATCTTCAGTGGAAGGTGGGGGGGGGCCACCTTCCACATCTCTCTCCTTCCACTTCTCTCTCCTTCCACTTCTCTCCCCTTCCACTTCTCTCTCCTTCCACTTCTCTCTCCTTCCACTTCTCTATCCTTCCACTTCTCTCTCCTTCCACTTCTCTCTCCTTCCACTTTTCTTCCCTTCCACTTCTCTATCCTTCCATCCACTTCTCTCTCCTTCCACTTCTCTCCCCTCCCACTGCTCTCTCTTTCCACTTCTCTCACCCTCCACTTCTCTCTCCTTCCACTTCTCTCTCCTTCCACTTCTCTCTCCTTCCACTTCTCTCTCCTTTCACTTCTCTCTCCTTCCACTTATCTCTCCCCTTCCACTTCTCTCTCCTTCCACATCTTTCTCCTTCCACATCTCTCTCTTTCCACTACTTTTTTCTGCCACTTCTTTCTCCTTCCACTTGTCTCTCCTTCCACTTCTCTCCCCTTCCACTTCTCTCTCCTTCCAATTCTTTCTCCTTCCACTTCTCTCTCCTTCCACTTCTCTTTCCTTCTACTTCTCTCTCCCCTTCCACTTCTCTCTCCTTCCAGTTCTCTCTCTTTCCACTTATCTCTCCTTCCACGTCTCTCTCTCTCCTTTCACTTCTATCTCTCCTTCCATTTTTCTCTCCTTCCACTTCTGTCTCTTTCCTTCCACTCCTCTCTCCTTCCACTTCTCTCTCTCTTTCCTTCCACTTCTCTCTCCTTCCACTTCTATCTCTTTCCTTCCACTTCTCTCTCCTTCCACTTCTCTCTCTTTCCTTCCACTTCACTCTCTTTCCTTCCATTTCTTTCTCTCCTGCCATTTCTCTCTCCTTCCATGTTAGATGTAGGGGGTTGTAGGTTATTGGTAAGTTGTTGACTGTAGATTCAGCATCTCTGGATTGTAGGTTGTAGCGCCACCACCAGCTTATCAAACAAATAACCTTAATGTATGGGTTACAGTTAAAAGCACTTGTAGAGATGACCACTTTATTCTTCAAAGAACACAGGAATCGTAGATGGAAATGTAACGTGAATTGTATTGTAACTTGTCTAGGTAAATGAAGCAGAGCCAACCTTGGATTATTGCTGATGGTCAATCCAAGTCTGAAGTCTCTTCCTCTATCTTGGCCCCCTACCAAATCAGTGCCACACCCCACATATGGTTGGAGGACAGTCATTGGTTAATGTATGCAGAGGTGACCAATAGTAGGATAGTGTAAACATGAAAATAGCCAATGAATATGAAAGGAGGTATGGTTAGTATTATGATGGCTCATCTAGTAAAATATCTGGGCAGTGTGTTGAGTAAAGATGGGACTATGGATGAAGAAGTGCGGGAGAGGGTACAACAGGGGAAGAGGGTTGTAGGAACGTTGAAAGCAGTAACAAGAAATAGGGTGGTCAGTATGGAAGTGAAGAAGTCCTTGCATGACAGTGTGGTAATCCCGACACTGACTTACGGAAGCGAAGCATGGACGTTCGAGAAGAGAAAAGAGTGAGAGCGGTGGAAATGAGTTACTTAAGAAGTGCGTGCAGAATTACATGGAGGGATAGACAGACGAATGAAGAAGTAAGAAGGACGTGTGGTGTGGAGGTAGATGTGCTGGAAAGTGTGAAAAGGAACAACTTGAGAAGGTTTGGCCATATGGAAGTATGGAAAGTGAGAGGATGACTAAGAGGGTGTACGAGAGCGAGGTGGAAGGACAGAGAGGGAGAGGTAAACCGAATGAGAGGTGGAAGGATGGAGTGAGGAAGTATATGGATGAAGGTGGTGCTGGTTGGGAGGAGGCGTCGACTGACTGGGGACAGAGGTGCATGGGGGCGGTTCGTTCGTAGTCACCCCTTCGGGGATCACGGCGTCAGGCAATAGATAGATAGACAGATCTCGGTAAAGTAATTGATTTATAGAGTCTAGAGCTCTGGTGCAAATTGCTTAGTAGGTTAGGTGTAAATTTAGGTCAAAGGGCTAAAAGGGTTCTTGGTGGTAAGGCCCTGGCTGATGTGACTAATGTTATGTAAGAGTAATCAATTAATGCAATAATGACATGTTACATCCACTTCTCTCTCTCCTTCCACTTCTCTCTCCCTCTCTCTCCTTCCACTTCTCTCTCTCCTTCCACGTCTCTCTCCTTCTACTTCTCTCTCTCCTTCCACTTCTCTCCCCTCTCCTTTTTCCTCTATTTACCCTCTCACTCGTCCCCTTTAGCCCCCTTCCCTCCTCCTTCCTCTCATCCTCCCCTGCTTCCTCTCTCTCTCTCTCTTATACTTACTAATATACTTACAAGCTATACTACACACTGAGTGTTGCTTGCCAACGATGAAAGTACTCTCAAAATGTAATTTATAATCATTGTAGTGTTGTTTAATGGAATTGTTACATTGTTTACCTGTGAGAGTAATTCCTCTCCAGCTATATCTGTTTATGTAAATATATGTAAGTGCTTGTATGCATTTGCGTATACAGTATTTTTAGATTTGTATGTACTAGTATGTGCTTATAATATGTACATGCACGTATGTGTGTTTGTATTTGTGTGAATACGTGAATTTGTGTATGTATTTTAAGTGTATAGTATAAGCATGGACGTTGGTGGAGAGACTCAGACCAAGAGTGAGAGGGGTGGAAATGAGTTACTTATGAAGTGCGTGCGGAGTTACATGGAGGGATAGACAGATGAATGAGGAAGTAAAATGGAGGTGTGATGTGGAGGTAGATGTGCTGGAAAGTATGAAAAAAAAACTTGAGATGGTTCCGCCATATGGAACGTATGGGAAGCGAGAGAATGACTAAGAGGGTGTACGAGAGCGAGGTGGAAGGACAGAGAGGGAGAGGTGGAAAGATGGAGTGAAGAAGTATATGAATAAAGGCGGTGCTGGTTGAGAGGAGGGGCGTTGATTGACTGGGGACAGTGGTGCATGGGGGCGTTTCGTTCGTAGCCACCCCTTCGAGGATCACGGCGTCAGGCAATAGATAGATAGATAGATAATCATATGTATACCATAATTGTACGTAAACAATACTGCTAATAATAAAATAATTTACTATGTAAATCAGTATTAGTTTTCAACTGAGGGCTCTTAACCCCCTCCGTCGTATATGACGCGATCATGTCATATGGCGGTTTCACCCAAAAGTATCATATGACGCGATCACGTCATATGAACTTAGTGAAATAGCACAATAATAAGTTTATGATGCGATTTGTGTCATATTGAGCTCAGTAAGTTAGGTAAGTTAGATCATAATCTGTCGGTTGATGGCAACCTCAAATTCCTCCGACTTCTTACGGTCCCTCAGTGTGAGAAAGACTGTTGTGGGGGAAATACCGGGCGCTCGGGCAACCCCTAACTTTCGTAATTTAATATGTCTGGGGGGGTTAATAGATGAACTAGATTCATCAAAGAGCCTTGTCTACAAATTTGTGTATTATTCTTTATACAATGTAACATTCTTAGACTAAATACAGATTTCAATTCAATTCAATTACTTTACTCTTTCAATTAGATCACGTCAAGCTTCACTTTATGCAGGATACATTTTACCGATGTGATACAGTTCAGAACATATCTACGTTGTCATTCAGAGGATTATATCTATCTATCTATCTATATGCTCAGGCACAATCCCCATCTTGGGGGTAGCCGACTCAAGACAGAGCAAGAACATGGAAAACACAAAAACAACATAAAACAACGAACAAACACAGATAAAAAACACAAATTCATACACATCTAGGTCACCCAGGAGAAGACCCAGAGACCAGGGCCACCAAGGTCACTCCAGCACTCCCCCGGCCCCCGACCACCCGGAGAGGTTCCGATCTCCGCAGGCAGACATGCAGCGGAGCCAAAGCCACAAGCCCTCCCACCACACTTCCAGGCGCACCCTTCATATTAATCGTCTCCCCGGGCCAGGTACCTGATGGACTATTATCTAGTCGAACTTGTGCCCGACCCCTTCCTCCAAATGACCATGTGTTCACTCAACTATTCACAAGCATTCTCCATTCACTCCTGTCCACCACCACTTCCCCTGCCTGATCTATAGTCATTCCTCTATCATCCAAAGCTTTTCTTACACAGTCTCTCCATCTCAATGGGGGTCTTCCTGCCCTTCTATCTCCCCTTGTACCTGACTCACATATTCTCTTTGTAAGCCTTTCATCTCCCATTCATTCAACATGACCATACCAGTTCAGCACCCTTCTGTCCACTCTGGCTGACAAATGTTCCTGCTGCCCTACTCTCCTACGTATCTCTTCATTCCTCAATCCGTCTCTACGAGTAACTCCACACATACTCCTCAAGCAGCTCATCTCCATCACATCCAGCTTTCTTTCTCCTTTTTCTTCAGAGCCCATGTCTCAGCCCCATACATCACTGTTGGCACAACAATTCCTTGATACAGTGCACTTTTTACTTTCACTCCGAGATTTCTCGTCTTCCACATATTTCCCATTGCTCCGAAAACCTTCCTTCCTTCACACACTCTCTGTTTTACCTCCATTTCCATACCTCCACCCCTGCTTATTGTTCCTCCTAGATATTTAGAACACTCTACTTGTTCCAATATTTCCCCATCCAGCCTCACATCTAGATTCTCCCTATGATCTCCCCTATTACACACCATTACTTTACTTTTATTGACGTTCACCTTCAATTTCCTCCTTCCACAAACCACATCAAACTTTTTGACTACCCGCTGCAGTTTCTCCTCAGAATCCACCACCAATGCTGTGTCATCAGCAAACAGCAACTGATTCAACTCCCAATCTCTACCATTCTTTCCTACTAAACCCAATCCTCTTCCCATAGTTCTCCTTTTCACCTCCCTCACCACCCCATCCATAAACATATTAAACAGCCATGGTGACATTACACAACCCTGTCGCAAACCTACCTTTACCTCAAACCATTCACTCAACTCACCATTTCCTACTCTAACACATGTTCTGCTCCCTTCATAAAAACTCTTAACTGCTTCTAACAAATTTTTTCCCATTTTATAAATCCTTAACACCTTCCACATTGCTTCACGGTCCACACGATCATATGCTTTTTCCAAGTCCATAAAAGCCCAAAATATCTCCTTATGCTTCTCTAAATACTTCTCACATAACTGTCTTACTGCAAACATCTAATCCACGCACCCTCTTCCCCTCCTAAAACCGCACTGTTCTTCTCCTATTGCAACTTCCGTACACTTTATTATCCTCTCTATCAACACCCTGCCATACAGCTTTCCAACCACTGACAATAAACTAATACCTCTATAACTTGAACACTCCTGCCGATCTCCCTTCCCCTTGTACAACGGCACAATACATGCACTCTTCCAGTCTATTGGTACCATTGACACAGCAAAGCACACATTGAAAAGTCTCACCAACCAATCTATTATCACATCTCCACCCTTCTTTATACACTCCACAGCAATACCATCCAAACCTTCTGCTTTTCCCGCTCTCATTTGTTTCACTGCTTCTTTCACCTCATTTTCCTCAATCCTTTCATTCATTCCCTGCCACCTGGGTGGCCTGGGTAACCTATCTCCATCCACCTCTGCTTCAATCACTGCTTCTCTTCCATCTCTTGCATTTAACAAAGATTCAAAATACTCGGCGTATCTTTTCCTCACTTCAACTGGTTCCACTAGTAATTCTCCATTTGCATCTTTCACTGACTCTTCCCTCCTTTGTCCTCCTTTCCTTACTTTATTTACCTCCTTCCAGAACATCTTCTTTCGTTCTTCAAAATTCTCACTCAACCTTTGACCCCACCTTTCATTTGCATCTTTTTTCGCTTCTCTAATTTTCCGTTTTGCCTCTCTCCTTGTACCTGTCCCATACCTCAACACTACCATCCTGTAAAACCCAGAGGATTAATCAAACAAATTTTAACCCTTTGATTCCTTGAGGTCCTTCTAAGTACTGTAGAATCATCTGATCTTAGCCAGAATTGAATTATTAAGACATCATCGTCTTAAGAGCGGTTAAAGGGAGATTTTTAGTTTGCTCCCTAGACCTCCATCAAGTTTAAGAAATTAACCTCCAAAACCCCCTTCAAGATTAATTTGTAAATTTTTCGATAGAAAAATGTCCCTGCTAAAGGCCTATTTCTCCTAAATTACAGGACTGCTATCGCTCGCCAGGAAAAAAATCAAATCCTATATGGTAAAAAAGATCTTAAAATTGACAAAACTGGGGCGAAAGGACTTACAATTGTTAAACTAATGGGGAAAACGTTTTAAAATCTCGAATCAAATGGGCTAAACATGAGGGAAAAGGAGGTCCAGAAAAATAAAATGTCTTAAGTATTATTCTCCCCTAAATGTGACCTGTTCACACTTATCTAAACACTTTATATGTTTGTTTTTATCCAATACTTTCAGTTTAATTCTTTGCTACATACTAATGTTTTACTATCTAAATGTATTATAAAGTTAGACCCATTGCCATCAAATACAATCTTAATTAGGCTCTTCACTCTTCTTCAAAACTATCCCATCTCTCTCTGTCTCTCTCTCTCTCTCTCTCAACAATGCTGATAATCAAGCGTCTATTACGATACTATAGCAGGTATACGTATCACTATATCTCCAATGCTTTGCTATGCTTTCTTAATGTCATATCCGTAGTTGCTTAACTCCCAATGAGCGGGCAGTCTTGTTTACATCACCGTAGCACCTAGCGGGTATATTTACGGATAATGAGCTTCATTCCATGCACTTTGTCATGTATAAGCCAGAGCCATAGCGTAATACAATTATAAATCAGTGAAAGGGCGATAATAGAGCTTTCCAATGACACCTGAATCATCTTTGTATGACCATGAGTTCTCTTGCAACGATCGTGCAACCGGAGGCGAAAATACCCTAATATTAGGTATTTTTCCCAATTGTATCTTTGTTGAGAGCAGTTGGGAGGCGGGGATGAGAGACTGTATGCCTCAGTGATGGCCACATAGTGGTGGCGAGCGGTCCGAGGTCGCCTATCGTCCCTCCAATGCTTGGTTTCTCTCTCATAGCTCATAATGGTCTCATAATAGCACCCGTCATATGATGGGTGCCGCAGGGTTGGCCATTATTCTCTCTTTCGTCATATGACGGGCACTGCAAGCTTAGGGTTAAATATGTTACGAGTATACAGAAATAGGTACAGTATGTTTGTTGTACTTGTAACCACGGAATACATAATTGGCATTTAAGATAATGGCCTAATCAGTATCTTGGTAATCCTCCATTCGGGACTTCGGTGAGACTTTTTCTGTTGCTCTAGACATATCGAAGGTCTTTGAAAGACTCTAGCACAAATCCCAAATTTTCAAACTACCCTCCTTCAGTTTTCATCCATCCATCTGTGCCTTTGGTCTCTAATTTCCTTTCCGGCCGTTCCACAGCTAATTCCTCAACTTATCAACTCTGGTGTTCCTCAGGGTTCTGTCCTACCTATTTTCTTCCTATTATTCATTAACAACCTTTTCAACTGCACCTTTAGCCCCATTCACTCATATGCTGATGACTCTACATTACAATATTCAACTAGCCTTCCACAACAACACCCACAGCAGGAACTCCAAAACTCAGGTAAGGAGGCCATAAAGCGCTTATCTGCTGATCTCTCTACTGTTTCTAATTGGGGCAGAGAAAATCTTGTTACTTTCAATGCTTCCAAAACTCAATTTCTCCATCTGTCTACTCGTCGCCCCTTTCCAGAAAACTATGACTTACTCTTCAACAACATACTGCACAAATAAACCCTTCATCTTCTCTTAATATTCTCGGTGTTTCTTTTTCTTCTGCTCTCTCTTGGAAAGATCATATTACCACTCTTGCTAAAAACAGCTTCCCAGAAGCTGGGTATGCTCAACCACCTCCAGGGGTTCTTTACCCCTGCACAGTTTCTTGCTCTGTACAGGGGCACATGGCATCCATGTACTGAGTATTGTTCACATATGTGGGAAGGGTCCTCTCACACAGCACTTCGCAGCAAAGTAGAAAAGAAAGCCTTCTGTCTCAGTAACTCACGTCCACTCACCAATTCTCTGCAGTCTCTCTCTCTTCACCACAATGTTGCATCTCTCTCACTATTCTACTGCTATTATAATTCCCGGTAATCAGTGTCACTCAGAGCTCTTACAGTGTACACCACCCCTTCTTCGTAGAGCACGTAGTACCCGTCTTGCAACACAATCCCACCCCTACTCTGTGCAACTCTCTAACCCAAGAATGAAACGTTATTCACAATTGTTATACCAGTGCCCCTGGGTCGAGAAGGGCCGCCCACGCCTCTCAACTCCCTGAGGGCGCCACCCAAAGTGTCGACTCCACCCAAGGCACCACGTACCACAGGGGATAAAGGAAACCCCCGAGGATTAGCTCCAACACCGCAGGACGTAAGGAAGGCGCTTCGGAGAGAAGCCACACCGCCTCACACTACTCCTGCATCTTTGGAGGTTCCAAGAGGCAACTTCCCCACTGAGCAGCCTCGGACAACAATACCGGAGCCAAGGATACCCGAGGATTACCTCCGATATCCTCGAGAGAGAACAAGCCTCTTCGCCCCACTCCTGCACCTTCGAGAGTCTTCCGAGGAACAGACGTAACCGGGAAAGTGCCTCGGATCCGGCTAACGCCCTCAGAATAGGGCACAGTGCTCCAGGATCCCCGGAAAACCCCAAACACTGAAGGGTGTCAGACATGAAAGCTGCCCCTACCGAAGTATAGACAACCTCATAATTCCCTCGTGCTTCTAAATCAATTTGCATCCCCTGGCAAGAAGGAAATCGGGACCTGTAGCAGTAGCTCCTCGCCAATTACCCCTATAAAATGTGCGGCTGGAAACAAGGAGGATAACAGCAACAAGGAAAAGAAAAAGGAAAGCCACGCATTATCACAACAAACCAGGTCACTGACTGAAGCTGCAAAAACAGTGATGTCATCAGCCACGCCGTCTACATCATTGGGCGGCCCCCCAGCAAAAATGGCCACCGCTGGGGCGGGGCCAGGGTATTGGTCATTAGAAGGACTCGAGAGCAAGGTCAAAATCAAACTGCCCAGCCTCTCACCTCCAACAACCAGGTCCGAGGAAGACCGGCCTAGTGTCACCCTAAACAAGGCCAGGGTGGGCCTTTTTTAAATAATATAACTCTGCCATGTATATTAACTCTAAGTTTGCCAAATAAGCAGGCCGACTTTAGGTCGGTAGAAAAATTATGAACTTGTTGCCTTGCCAGGAGGGCTCTGGATTAGTCTCCAAAGTGTTAATTTTAGACCGGCTGTTGGTGACAAGGAAGTTATTTAAACTGGAAATAGGGTCATACCTGATCTCCTGTTATCCCAGGTACAAACCTCATAACGGATATAATAAATTAGACCAGTCTATATATGAAGTTAATACTTGTTAACTTCCCTTATATTGAAAATAAAGGTCAATTTGCTCACAATCCAAACTCTATCCTAACTTAAACTCTCACTTAAGGGTACTTAACACAGTCAAGAGTGTGAGCTAGAATCACTAGGAGTAATGACTCCTGTTGATTCCTGGGAATATGACCGCGAGTGTCCGAGATTCCCCGTGCACTCACAACACCGTAGGAGTCAGCGGGATTGTGCCTGTGAGTCACTGGGATTCACCGGGATAAAACCGCGAATGAAGTGCGAGTTATTGAACAAAATAAAAATAACGGTCGTTTTCGGATTAGTGCAGTATACGAGTCTCCGCCACTCTCATCAATCCAGAACAAGCACCACCAAACTGAACAAAACCACCTTCATTCACCCCCACCATCATCAGCCCCGCCATAACTAAGCAGAAAATAATAATTCCCCATTTACATACAATAGGTTATAATTATAGGTTATGTTACTTTGCTTATGTTAGGTAAGGGGAGTTTGAGAACTTGGAGAATAAATGTAGGGTATTGTAACATTTACCATACTATCTTCACATTATTAAATACCTCTCCTACAGTCATTTCCTTCTCTACACACATTCACTGAGTGAATATAAACTTAAGTGGGCAATTGTATTTACACAGGTTAATACTATGCCTATATATAAATTGTGACCAGGAAAACTACAGATACAATAAATTCCAGTAACATTGTTAATAGATACAGGCGCAGCTCGGTCATGCCTGTGTAATTTTTTCTATACTGCTAGCTCAAAGTCTACCCCGGCGACTACAACGCCCCTCGAAGATGTGATCCAAAACACCACTCACCAGCACCAGGAGAAGTTGACATTTCAAAACTCATACAAACACGTCTCCACCACTCTTGTCAATCCAGAAGAAGCTCCACCAAACTGAACAAAACCACCTACATTTACCCCCACCATCATCAGCCCCGCCATAACTAAGCAGAAAATAATAATTCCCCATCGCCACCACCAATGGGTGCCTCTTCCCCAACAAAATATGATAATAACTCCAACACATATCAGCAACTGCCAAGATCGCTGTAGACTTCAAGCCGCAGTGGTGTCCTCCAACCATAAACATTAAAGTATCCGTATATATTATATTTTCAGTTGAGGAGAATTACGGATTTATATGAATATTATTATTCATATTCCACCTTCATTTCACTTTACGTTAGCCTCAGAATGCCCCTAAATATCGTAAAATCTGCAGAATGTTATAGGGGGGGGGGGGGCGAAATCCCCAGCTGAATAAGCTTGCTTCGCTCACCACCCACACCAAGGAATATCCGCCCCTTTATTACATGTGTGCCCTCTACAGGTATCTCTGTGGGCCCTCCTGCCGCTTGGAGAGCATGTTCGGTGACTCCCGTTGATTCCCACTGACCCTCAGTGACTCGCATGTATTACCTATCTTTATCCCAGTGAATCCCGGTGAAACTGAAAACTGAAACAGAAACCTGTCCGTGAATCAGATACGAATCACTGTGAGTAACTGTGAGTCACCAGGACTTACT
Organism: Lithodes maja; assembly: GCA_037953745.1. Classification (NCBI taxonomy): domain Eukaryota; kingdom Metazoa; phylum Arthropoda; class Malacostraca; order Decapoda; family Lithodidae; genus Lithodes; species Lithodes maja. Next base: position 83,367 of record JBAKBP010006509.1, on the reverse strand, counting down.
GGGAGTCACCGGGGAGTCACCAGGACTCACTGGGAGTCACTGGGACTCGACTCTTGACAAAAGCTTTAAACATGCCGAACATTTTGTCCGACAGGTACAGTCGCCCAAGACTGGTCAGGAGTCACTGGGAGTCTAACAGGAGTCACTAGGACTCACTGAGAGCCACAAGGGAGTCACTGGGAGTCACCAGGACTCACTGGGAGTGGTTCGACTCGCGGCGAAAACTTTAAGGGGGCACCTGCCTTTTATAGAAGAAGGAACTTTAAAAATAATGTAATGGCAGTCAAATGTTAACACAAGGTTAAGCATGTTTTGAAATATGATTTGCCATAACACGGATCTAAATATATATAATATCAAGCATATAACAAATTATAATTAATAATATTTTTCTAATTATTTGGCCATTTTTAAAGGGCTATAGCTTTAAAATGCCTATAGTTAGAGGTTTCATTGTTCTACTCCTGGAAGAACTCTATATAAATGTTATTTCATCAAGAGGAATTTTATATAGGAAATTAATGAAAGCAGTTATGAATATTTAAAACAAATAATAATTAGATTAATGAAATGAGTGAGAAAATGAAACAAAAATCAGATTTATCAATACTTAGAATTATGTTAGAGCAATTCCCTCATACAAAAAAAAAAAAAAAATAAATTACAATTAACCCTCTCGCATTCTTAGGACGCGATCGCGTCATAACGCCACCAGCCCAAGAGTGCCTGTATGACGCAATCGCGTCATAATGCCACCTGTAAGTTAGAAATATTCGCCAAAAATAAGTTTATGACTCGATTTTGACGCAATTTGGACTGGTAAGTTAGGCATCAGTAAGTTACAAAATGAAGTATCTAGCAACACCATAGCGTCCCTCTCTGAGGAGCCCGGGCCTTTGTTAAGTCAGTAGTTTCCTGGCCCCCAGACTGTGAGGCAGGGTCCCTGCAGTTTAAATTCTTGGCTCCCTCCCTCTGGCCCACCATGCCTAGCTATAGGCAGGCAATTATGGATTATTTCATCTACCCAGTGAAAGTGTTTAGTGAATAATTTGAATTATATATGTATATAAAATGATACTTGTGACTTTTGGTGACTGAGGGGAGTGAATCTTGGTTAACCCCTTGAGCATTGATGCAGTTTTGTCTAGGTATCATTGCGATTTTACACTATTTTTTGCTTGAAAGTCAAATATATTTTTCAATAAATACTGCCTATGAAATAAATACATTATAATCACGAAGATGTCACAGGAATGCTTACAGGAAGCTTACAGGAAGTACGGTAACTACTCTATGGAATTTTAGTTATAATACAGTATATGCCTACAGTATGTATATTATATATATTATATATATATTATATATATATAACAGCCCCAAGGTTCCGAGCAAGCCCAAGGCCCATAATTGAGTATTTATATTATAATTATATTTTATATTTTATTTATATATTTTTTGTTTTTATTTATTATTGTTTTTATTTGTTTTATTTTTGTATTTCATTTTTTATATGTTTATTTTATTAATTTTATATATATATATATATATATATATATATATATATATATATATATATATTGAGCTATCTGCTCAACAGGTGGCGTTGTGTGTGTGTAAGTGTGAGAGTCCGAGTGTAGAGGGTGAGACAGTGAAGCACGGGAACGAGATGGCTTCAGAGATGGGGTCGTTTCGGGCCATGAGTGAGCACCGTGCCTCATGTGAAGGCAAGATGGCAGGTGCTCGTTGTACTCTACGTGCTTCACATGTCTCACTCCCTAGACTGGAACAAGACCTCACGGGCTTCACTGTTCATTGTAAAGCGGTGAATGTTAAGGCTCTCAGCCTATGCCCGAGAGGAAGTAAGTTGGAATATAGAAAAAAAAAAAAAAAAAAAAAAAAAAAAAATATATATATATATATATATATATATACCGTATATATATATATATATATATATATATATATATATATATATATATATATATATTATATATATATATATACAGGTATATATATATATTTTTTTTTTTTTTATTCCTGTTCCCCACGTGTCTAGCGGATCAGCCCCAAGGTCCCGAGCAAGCCCAAGGCCTATAATCGAGTATTTATATTATTATTATATTTTGTATTAGATTTATATATTTATTTATTTGATTTATTATTGTTTTATATATTTTATTTTATTTATTTTATTTTATTTATATTTTTATTTTATTTATTTTATATGTATATACAGTATAATATATATATATATATATATATATATATATATATATATATATATATATATATATATATATATATATTTTTGTTTTTGTATTCCTGTTCCCCAGGGTGTCTAGCGGATCAGCCCCAAGTTCCCGAGCAAGCCCAAGGCCCATAATCGAGTATTTATATTATTATTATATTTGTATTTTATTTATATATTTATTTATTTGATTTATTGTTGTTTTTATTTGTTATTTTATTTATTTAATTTTATTTATATTTTTTATTTTATTTATTTTATATATATATACCGTATATATATATATATATATATATATATATATATATATATACTGTATATATATATATATATATATATATTGAGAATATATCACAAATACACGTGAGCCACTAAATGTTTCTAGTCTCTCAGTGGGGATCGAACCATCGACCATCAGAACGATAGCCGACGCTTAATCAATTACACCACGGCAGTCTAGACTGCCGTGGTGTAATTGATTAAGCGTCGGCTATCGTTCTGATGGTCGATGGTTCGATCCCCACTGAGAGACTGGAAATATATATATATATATATATATATATATATATATATATATATATATATATATATATATATATTCTCTTCTCCATTTCTCTTCTTCATTCACCCACCTTCATTCACCCACCTTCGTTCACCCACCTTCATTCACCCACCTTCGTTCACCCACCTTCATTCACCCACCTTCGTTCACCCACCGACATTAACCCACCTTCATTCACCCACCGACATTCACCCACCTTCATCATCAAAGTGGATAGAGGCCTCCTGGGGAAACCACTCCAAAAAAATAACGAGTAAAGTGCAGTACCTCCTTGGGTGGCTAGGAAATCTGTGCATATTTCTCTGGTTTGACACCATGTATATATATATATATATATATATATATTTATGACACCTTGTATCTATATATATATATATATATATATATATATATATATATATATATATATATATATATATATATATATATATTTATGACACCTTGTGTATATATATACCCACACACATATATACACACATTTTTGTTACCAATCATTATATTTTGTTTGACACCTTAGTAGAGTCATTTTCAGAGCTTCCGTGACCGTATTTAGGATACCAAAGTTTCTCAATGAATTTAACAAGGGCAACTGATACTAAAAAAAATAAGCCCACATACACCTCAGCAAAATGACGGGAAAATTGTTATTTTAGACGTTTTTCAAAATGGCCGCCGCCGTCATCTTAAAAAATTGATAAAGTTCTATTTCTTGAAGTGAATGGCCAAAAATTACAATTTTGGTGTCTATTCCCACTAATTTTGGTGTCAGAAGATCAATGGCATGGCACAATTAAAAAATAATTAATAAATAATTACCAAATAATTAAGTAAATAAGAAAATAATTAAGAAAATCAATGAGATGGCATAATTCATGATTTAGAGTCCCATTAACCTCAACATCTAAGACAAATATGATGTTGTTAAATCCACTGAGAAACTTTGGTATCCTAAATTAATAAAACATGAGACCTACTGCATTAAGATGCACTATCACTGCAGGACAAATATGATGCACAACTGTCAGAATCACTTCCGCTGTCATCATCGCTGCTCTCCATTTGTGGATGACTTGGAGTTTTTAGAAGATCCAGGAATGATGGAAGTGCAGGTTGGGTATAGCGTACTGGGAGGCATAAGCCATTTACAAGGTGCCATCCATAGCCAATTGGTGATGGATGATTCTGAAGCTGGATATTCTTCTGCAGATATGTGAGGTAATTGGTGCGCTCTAAGTGTGGTCGTAGACTGTCAGAATCAGGTACCAGTCTGATGATCTTCTTTTTCTTGAGTACTGACCACTTTGCTGCTCTCACCTCTGCTAGGGTCTTGTGTTTGGTGTCACAATAGATGTACCGGATAACACATTTCTGTAAGTCATTGATGATTTCCTGTGTGACTGGGATGATTGTGCCACAACTTTTAAGGAGGTTGCGAGCTTCTGATGATTTTTCTACACGGTCAACAATAGTTTTCTTGCCTATTCCATAAAAGCCGGAGTTATGGTCGCATCCGGTAAGAACATAAAGTGGGATCAAAGACTCCGCCATTGCCTCACTACACAAACACCGAGCATTTATCAGCTGAGATTTGCGTTTCAAGCACAAGAGTCCTGATATTTGCCGAGCCACATAGGCTGCCTGAACGTAGTTATCAGTATCTTCAGTGTCTATGACAACTGCTTCTGTATACCCTTCTGACCGCAGCTAACCATAAAGAGTGAACAGAGCTGTGTCTGCTTCTGCATGGGCGTATGTGAGATTCTGCAAAACTTCATCTGTGGTGAGATTCCTTGCTGGTTTGCCAACAACACAGTGTATGAGCTGAATAGTGGTTGTAGATGCCTTTCTTTTGAAAGCAGCCTTGATAAATGCTTGAAGGCGAACTTTATTCTCTGGCTTACCAAGAAGAGCATGAAAGTCTCTATTTGAAGGAAATTTGTCCTCTGACTTCATAAACACATTGCAAATGGACTGATTTTTTTGACGGTGTTGTCGTTCACTATCTTTGATGGAGAAGTCTTGCTCGTACGAGTCATTAACCAAGATAACACATTCTGCATTCGAATGTCTATTCAGGACAAAGTTCACAAGTTTCTCACCATAGACTCCCCACGTTAACTTGGTTCCATCTGCTTTTTCTCTGTCTTCAGTAGTTGGCGTTGTTAGACGCCAGATTAGTCCCATGTCTACTATTGATGTGTAAATATCAGGGTACGGTATGGATGTCATTGTCAGTTTTTCCTGTAGCTTACTCTTCTGCGTTTTGCGCATAGTACCATTTGCATTGAAAATTGAAAGGCACTCATCTGTTACTCGATGCTGCATTAAGTCTTCCATCTTTAAGCCGTCACTTGCCTCAACAAGTTTGATGACCGAGGTAAATGCCTTACTCTCCATTTCTTCAGTTGTCTGTTTCAGGTTTTCACTTGCTGTCTTCTCGATTTCTTGAGTTGCAAAATTGCCTCTTTTACTACGTGGTATTCGAGCATTGAGGGACTTTGTTTTGGAATAGACTCTTTCATTTACAAATTCCTCCACTTTTCTTTCTCCATCGGCCTTTGCAGACTTCAGATCAGCAAAGAGAGCTGGAGAGGCTTGAATTCCAGATTGTAGGGATCTTAGTGTCAGATCTGATTGGTCAAATGGATCACAATGGAACTCGGTGAGACATGCACTGATATCCTGCACAGATTGTTCATCTATCTTCATCTTACTTGGGGCACAATCTGCATGCTTTCTTGAACCTCGTCTCTTGTGATTTGCGTGACGATGAACACAGCCTCTTATCCGGTTGACGTTGTTAACATTCCGCGTGTTTGACAGGAGTTGCTTCTCATTCTTTAGAATAGCCAACCATCCACACTTAAGCTTGGATCCTTTATTCATCGTTGACTCTATCCATATGTCAATGGCAACACATGAGTAGGGTTTACCGGTCATTGACTGTGCAAACATGCCACTCTCCATGAATTGTGCTTGGATATGGGGAAGACTTTCTAGGACTGCTATGAAATCTGGAATATGGCGCCCATATCTATCGTTGTCATAAATATGCATCCAAGGAAGCATAAACTTCAGTGAAGACTTGAACTCGATCCAGTTTCTTGTCCTTATAGCATGTATATTTTGAGTCAGTATCTCTACCATCTCCAAGAATGAAATCCAGAATTCTGCTAGTGGAGCACCATCTAAGTTCTGGAATAGGGAGTCAACGAGCCTCTTGAGATCGGCATTGCTCTCTAACTCAGCATGTGCATCATTAAGTTCTGGTTGGTCTACTGAACTGCGTAACTTATTGAGAGATGCCTGGATCTCTTCACACAGAGTGGCACCTTCAAAACGTTTGTCTAGTGCATGTTGGAATAAAGCCTCGTAGAAGAGTCGAAGGCAACGCACACCGCGGTTGAAGTGTTTGCCATGCAGAGCTTGATCAACGGATCCATCTGCAACGACGCCTGCAGCCACCAGTACATCTGAAATGCCTGAGCCTTTGAACCTTTTGTAGATTGCATTGATGAAAGACATCTGGATATGAAAGGGCCCCATGAATGTCAATATGTCAGCAAATATCTCTGGATTCTCACTTTTCAATTCTAGCAATAATGCGTAGACAGGATGATCACCGACGATAATGGCAAATGGCATCTTCTTGTCATCAATTGCCTTTGCAAGCTTGCACAGGGCATCATACAGAATGGTCTTGCTTGGTGGATCAGGATAAGTCATATGATAAATCGCTTGACTTTTCTGGGTTTCTGGTGATAGCGTGGCCTGGAAGCCAGAAAAGGCTGATAACGAATTTCCAATCCAAACGCCGTTCGACTGTCTGGGATAGATGCAAGTAGGGTATTCAATCTTTCTCTTATAGGCTCATCTGACAGACAAACTGTATGCAACTTGAACCGGTTCCATGCGTCTACTGTTGACAGCAGCAAATGTTTGGACTTGCCAGGATTACTGGTTTTTTGTAGTCCTTTCATACACCACACACAGAGATTCTTATCATGAACCACTCCAGTACTAGAACGAAGCTTTTTAGGCACATTTCCTGGGAGTTGTTGACTTGAAGTTGATGCTTGAACTTCTTCCTGTTCAGATATCCGTTTACGATTCTGTGCTTGCTGAATATAGCGATTACTACTGATCTGGGTGTAACATTTACTATGCATGTACAGGCCTTTAGGCCCCTTGTCCCACTCCACTGTTGCATAGGCATGCTGAAATTTATCAAGTTCCTTCCACCGAAAACACTTGCTCCTTAGATTCTCCCACTTTGTATCAGATGTCTTGTCCGTACTATCATCAGCTATACAGGGATGTTGACATAATATGCATTTTAATCCAGGTCCTGGGTCAGGCACATCACTAACTCCTCTACGTTCCATGCTTATGATTCTTCACGCCAAATTCGATGCAACAAACCTGAAAAAGAAGGAATTGATCAGTCAACATTCTTGGTTTACATTTTAAATTATATATTATATTATTTGAGTAAGTTTCAGAGGATCCGTGACCGTGTTTAGGATACCTAAGTTTCTCGGTGGATTTAACAACATCATATTTGTCTTAGATGTTGAGGTTAATGGGACTCTAAATCATGAATTATGCCATCCCATTGATTTTCTTAATTATTTTCTTATTTTCTTAATTATTTGGTAATTAGTTATTAATTATTTTTTAATTATGCCATCCCATTGGTTTTCTGACACCAAAATTAGTGGGAATAGACACCAAAATTGTCATTTTTGGCCATTCACTTCAAGAAATAGAACTTTATCCATTTTTTAAGATGACGTCGGCGGCCATTTTGAAAAACGTCTAAAATAACAACTTTCCCGTCATTTTGGTGAGGTGTATGGGGGCTTATTTTGTTTAGCATCAGTTGCCCTTGTTAAATTCACTGAGAAACTTTGGTATCCTAAACACGGTCACGGAAGCTCTGAAAATGACTCTACTACCTTGTATATATATATATATATATATATATATATATATATATATATATATTTATATATATATATTTATATATTACTGTATTTGCGTGTGCAATAGAATTATTTCTGAATTTATTACTTGAAGATAACCTGGCTTTCTTGTTTTGTTTTTTCAATGTCAACGCAGGAGCCATTTCCCTTCTCGTTGGAAAGGTTTGTGGCCCTACCAGGTAAGTAGAATTGACAACCTTCATGATTGACATGTGTTTTATGAACATTATACAATTATTGTCAAGGAAAATTATATAAAAGTGTTGTATATTGTGGCAAAGATATACAACTGTATAAACATTCTCTTATATTTACATAACAATAACAATGCATGGAAACAATTGTGCATAGCTCCCGAACCAATTATGCTATATTATTTTGGTTTTCACCATTAGAAAGAGCATAATTTTCCAATTACGGTGATATATTATACAGTTATATACGTATCTGAGCAAATAGAGCAAAGCCGAGGTGGGGAACAGCTCGGAACCCAGCTAGCATCGGTGGAACGGAGACGAGTTAAGCGTAAATATTCGCATTTTGGCTCTTCATTTCAAATATTCATAGAGCAAAAAGTATTTGTCGAAGGAACTTCTAGTTTTTTTTTATTCTCTTCAACATTATCTGCCGTATTCATACAGCCTAAATTTAAAACCATAGACATCGTAACAACGAACAAATTCGAAAATGTTATAAACCATATCATGCAAAGTCATACTTTTTTTTGTTTTCGGTCACTGCTTGAGAACTATTGAAGATAAAAAAAAAAAAAAAATTCAGATTTGGAAAGAACAGAAAAAATACTATTATTTGAGCAAATACAAATATATGGTCATCACTCACAATTTCGAGATAGGACGGTGTGAAGACAATTGCCCAGGAAAAACTTTTATTCCGGAGTCGTTTACACTTTCATATTGCGATTTTTTTTTTTTTTTTTTTTTTTTTTATAGTGTAGTATTGTTATTCCTCTTTCCATTGACATATGATACATCAAAATAAACCAATTAGAGAAGGTCTGATCATTTTCAATTAAAAAATCAAGCCGGAGGCGAGATGGTTAAAATGACACCTAAATCATTAAAATTGATCCATAAATGGCTGAGCAGATGCCTTTTTGATATATGCAATACACTAAATAATCCGTTTTGAGAAAATTAAGGTTAAAGTTTGATACTGTACTACTTGATATTATGGAAATTTCTGTATTATCAAACTTTCAAAGTGAATGAGTTGCAATTTTCATCATAAATTCTTTACCATTATATAATTTATGGGTTGTGTTTCTGAGCATATATTAAGTAAAAATTTGGCGATATTTATACAGAAACTTCACAGTTTGTGTACCATACGCATACCTGGCGTCCAGGGTGTTAAATCTTGGCTGAAGCTTGTGAGTTGTGTCCATTTAAAGCAGGGTAGGACATTAAATAATTGTATGGGAGCCATGATGATTTACGATACGACAGGGAACATACAGTATCAGGTGATTTTTGGGTGTGATTTTCAAAATTAAGCTGAAAAATCTATTTTATGGTGTATTTAGCGAATGCCCCCCTTAAACACGCCGAACATTTTGTCGGACAGGGCCAGTCGCCCGCGACTGATTGGGAGTCACTGGGAGTCTAACAGGAGTCACTAGGATATCGCTAGAGTCACTAGGAGTCATCGATTTTCACCGCGAATAGGCCCAGGAATCCGAATTTTCACATACTCCTAGTGATTCTAGCTCGCACTCCTGACTGTGTGAAGTACCCTTTAACCGTACCTGCTCGATTCTAAGTAACCACTCAGTTACTCGATTCGCGGATATTATTAAGTGACTAGTGCCTACCTACATATACTTACACTTGTAATATCAAGCTAGCTCGCCCCGATCATTTAAGACTTACTTATGTCACTTGTACAAATCTTACATTCCACATTCGCTGTTCATTAGACTCGTTCCCTCTCATCATCCTTTATCCATAAACCCAGATCTTAAACTTTAACCTTAACTTTATTATAAACAATCCCCTTTGCTTTACTTTGTTTTGTCTGTAGCTCTGCCTCGAGTCGTCTTATACATTTCTTAGTGAGCAGCCGTATCCGTATCTGAAGGTCCAGAGTTTGGTTGTTGATGTTGGGATGTAAGGCTTGGATATATCAACATCAACATCAAGATCAACATCAACAACCAAACTCTGGACCTTCAGATCCTTCCTTCTGCCAAAAGGCACTATCCTACAGGACCTAACGCCCCCCCTCGCCCCCCGGTGCCCTTGACGCAGCCCCCCGCGCTACCTCCTTCAGCTTCGTCTTCTGCTGGCGCCACACGTACTACGCAACTTAGGCCACGCCCCTCGACACGCAGCCAATCAGCTTCGACCCCACCAAACGACCACCACCTTCCCGCATCCAGTGCGCCTGCGTGAAGCGGTTCTCTCTTTTACACTCCTAGAATACCCCTCCACCAATAGCAGACTTTTGCCCCCTGATTTTCGCCTCCTCTGATCCTCCACCCTCTATATTATATACCCTTCCTGTTTACCTTTTATATCATTCTATCCTTACTTGATAATGCTGGTTGTCCAGTGAAACGCCTCGTATATCCTGTATCATCATGTACATTAATGTAACCCTGTACCACCATGAATTTTGCTAATCTCATTCATCTACTTCCTGCCACCCAGCGAAAACTCATCAGAGACCTGGAAACTTTGAATAATAAAATTTCCAACGCAGAAATTGCCATTTCTTTCAACCTCGTATGTATTAAAGAAAATTTATTACCTGGCTTTACTAACATATATATATATATATATATATATATATGTATATATATATATATATATATATATATGTATATATATATATATATATATATATATTAGTAGGGCAATGAGAAGAAATACGTTGTGGAACATCATGATTTATTCTAATTTTCGGCGACGTCACGCAGCCATCCTCAGGAATGGGTTACCAACAGATCCTAAACATTGAGTATAACTCTGTATATATTGCTAAAACAGGATCACTAAAATGTAGTATAACTCTGTATATATTGCTAAAACAGGATCACTAAAATGTAGTATAACTCTGTATATATTGCTAAAACAGGATCACTAAAATGTAGTATAACTCTGTATATATTGCTAAAACAGGATCACTAAAATGTAGTATAACTCTGTATATATTGCTAAAACAGGATCACTAAAATGTAGTATAACTCTGTATATATTGCTAAAACAGGATCACTAAAATGTAATGCATTGTTGAACACGTGGCAATTTGCCTATCTAAAAAACAATTAAACAACATAATTTTGGCCAACTAGGCAAGGTTTGAATATAAAATAAATCTACGGCTAGACACCATCAAATTCAAAACAGCTAAATCTCAATGCAACAAAAGAAATCAAAACGCATAAGATATCAAATTTATGTTATCATTTCTTTTTCAATTCAAATATTATTCTGAACTGTAAAGGCTAAAATCTATTAAACAAAATTTAACCTACCGCTAAACAGCGTCCAAAGTATTATGCTAATATCCAACCATGTGAGGACAAGACTTAGCAAAAGCAATCATAAATAAACGAGAATATTAAAATGAAGGACTTTACAAAACATTTCAAATTATCTAGTAATACAAATTAAAAGCAAATCATAGTAATCCTAATCACATCGAATCGCAACATAAAGCAAAAAAGTACATTTGAAATACTTTACTCTAAGAATCAAAAGATAAGTGTTGAAATTCACATAAAGGAAAATTGTCACAAACAAATCGGAACTCACCATGATACCACCAGTCTCCAATGAAAGACGATGAGGGACTGATTAACTGAACACATTTGAACTGTATATTATGTAAACTCAATATATGGTTAAAATTAAACGAAATCAAATGAAAAACCAAACTACATGAACACCCAAAAAGCAACCAATTGTACCTAATAATGAACCTTCAACTATTATTGACAAGATTTATTTCTGGTTTGTGCTTATTTATCAGCATTTTTTCGCCTATTAAAGCCTCATACGTGCTTCTAAACCTGCCGATGATTTCAAAATCCCTCTCCGAAAAAAGGTGATCTTCATTACGGGAGTGTTCCCTTACTGCAGAAAAAGACATACTCTTCAAAAATATTCCAGACCTGAAGCTTTTCCCCAAATCCTCATATATTCTCATTTTGAATGATCTACTCGAACATCCAATGTACCCAGCCTGACAACTGGGACAAGTGAATTTATACAAGATATTTGAGCATAAAGAGTCCGGCACCCGATCTTTGAAGTTGAAGAAGGTTCCTATCCTGAAATCATTGGTGAAAACAATTCTAAAATGTATTGCAGGAAAACTTTCCCGGAGTTCGTTACTAAGTAACTTGCGAAAATCATAGCTCACTGTCCGATAGAAAGGCATTTTGACATACTTAACAAGTTTAGGCACATCGCAAGTTACCGATCTGCTGTGTGACACTTTATTATACATAAATTGTTTTAGCACTCTGTTAAACAAATCCATCCTATAATTATTTTTCAAAAAATACTCTCTTAGTTTGCAAAATTCTTCATGAAGTGTGAAATAGTTAGAACAAATCCCGTAGGCTCTCTCAAGAAGTGTTTTGATGGAATTAAGTTTATATATTTCAGGGCAATAACTAAACCAACTTAAACCCAAGCCAGTGAAAGTGGGCTTTCTATAAACTCCAGTGGTTAACCGATTACATGATTTAGTGATTAAAACATCCAAAAATGCTAAAGTATTATTATCCTCGTTTTCACAGGTAAATCTTATGTTTTTATGCTGCTTGTTCATGTAACTGAAAAATCTATCATTATCATCCTTATTTTTTAATATTAATAATGTATCATCTACATACCGCCTATATAAGATAGGCTTACAATCTGGTGGACAACTCTCAAGCCAATGAACCTCCTTGTTATATAAAAATGCATCAGCGAACAAAGGCCCTAAACTCAATCCCATGCTAACGCCATTGTTTGTGACAATTTTCCTTTATGTGAATTTCAACACTTATCTTTTGATTCTTAGAGTAAAGTAATTCAAATGTGCTTTTTTGCTTTATGTTGCGGTTCGATGTGATTAGGATTACTATGATTTGCTTTTAATTTGTATTACTATATATAATTTGAAATGTTTTGTAAAGTCCTTCATTTTAACTCCTTCAGTCATATTATGTTCCAGTAAGTCTACGGAGGCAGGAGCCCGGTATCATTGCCACTGCACCACACAACTGTCAAAACCACACTGCTGACCGTTAGAATTGTCGGAGAAACCTGGGGTTGCCACCAACCGACAGATTTTCATCCAACTTACCGGACTTACTGAGCTCCATATTACGCTCAATCGCGTCATAAACTTATTAGAGGCATGTAGATAAGTCCATATGACGCGATCGCGTCATATGAGTTATTTGGCATTAGTTCCATATGACGCGATCGCGTCATATGACTCTGAAGGAGTTAATATTCTCGTTTATTATGATTGCTTTTGCTAAGTCTTGTCCTCACATGGTTGGATATTAGCATAATACTTTGGACGCTGTTTAGCGGTAGGTTAAATTTTGTTTAATAGATTTTAGCCTTTACAGTTCAGAATAATATTTGAATTGAAAAAGAAATGATAACATAAATTTGATATCTTATGCGTTTTGATTTCTTTTGTTGCATTGAGATTTAGCTGTTTTAAATTTGATGGTGTCTAGCCGTAGATTTATTTTATATTCAAACCTTGCCTAGTTGGCCAAAATTATGTTGTTTAATTGTTTTTTAGATAGGCAAATTGTCACGTGTTCAACAAGCATTACATTTAAGTGATCCTGTTTTAGCAATATATACAGAGTTATACTCAATGTTTAGGATCTGTTGGTAACCCTTTCCTGAGGATGGCTGCCTGACGTCGCCGAAAATTAGAATAAATCATGATGTTCCACAACGTATTTCTTCTCATTGCCCTACTAATTTGGAAGTTGCGGTGTCCAAGATGACCTGCTGAGGTTCTCATAACAAAATATATATGTATATATATATATATATATATATATATACAGTATATATATATGCAAGACAGTCACAGCAACACGTGAACTTATATAAGGCTGAATATCCACAGGGAAGACAGGAAAATAAACACTGAATCCCAAGCGCTTTCGTGTTCTAAGGCCGGTTCACACAGTCATGTTTTCATCCACCGTCCACTGAGGGCTGAGAATATCCAGGGCAAATCTTGCTGTGGTGTCATATTTCACTGGGAAATTGAGGAACCAACATGTTGGTTTCTTGAGTATTCGCAGCTCCCAGGGCTCGGGGGGTGGCCATGTACGCAGCTCCAAAACTCACCATCTGCCTATGCGTGTGAATTTATCCCCTGCCCCTGAAAAACAAATATTATATTAGATTAACCTTACCTAACCTAAGCTAATATAATATAATATAACAAAAATAACAAAATAAAAATATCAAATACACTAGATCCGAGTGGGATCAAACACTGGTTTTCCTGTTTAAGAGGCCTAAGCTCTACCGACTGAGCTACTAAGAGACATGGCAACAACGGTTTGAAGGCTATATTTAAACGTGCTTGGGCCTCATGTATTTATCTCACCCCTGCTCATTATAACCATCATCCTGCACCCCTGAGACCCTCTACAAATATGAGTGGCCCAAAGATGCACTGGTATCACTATGTAAATTAATACATGTGCTTTCTGCTTAGTCATTCTCCGTCCACAGTCCATAACCTTTGACTCGCTCTCTCGTGTGAACACCTTTTGAATCTCGCCGGAAATTTTATGGCAACTATTCCCCGTCCCTCCCTCGGAATGGAAACTGAAAATCAAGGTTAAGAGATACAACAGGTTGGCGCACGCGCAGCCTGCTGACGTCACGGGGCTGGACGAGAGAAAGAAAGATAGAAAAACGCTCGCCTGCCAGCCAAACTGCTGCCACTAGACCAGGGGTGTCCAACTCCAATATGCGGGCCTCATGTGGCCCCACTCCCTCTTGCATGAGGCCCGTGAACCAGTTTGGCCAAGTAGTGTCAAATATTGTATTTTTTTCTAGAAATCTAGACATAATTATTATTTCTTAAATATATTATATATTGGTACTATATTAACTTAAGTTTTAATTCTAGGAAGTATATGTGAGAGTAAGAAGCTTTTAACAGGGTTAGGAGTGCAGTTTGTCGTGTCGGCACGGTCGGTCGGCCTGTCAGGTTCGACTGCTACTGCTGGAGATTAATTGTCTCCAACTAAAGGACCTGTAGGTCTATTAATTACCGAGTCGGCCATGCTGTCTTGAAAGACTTCGCGAAATTTATGACTTCTAGTAAAATAGTCATGCATGATTCACTAAGAAAACATTTTATGCGTTTGAAAGGACACAACAAACTTATACTCACTAGGATTTCCACTGTTGAAATCCTTGCAGGAGACAATGTAATCATCTGGCAGACAGAGAAGGGCTGTTCAGGGATACAGCCGTCTGCTACCGGAAGCAAAAGTCCTCTCTTGTCAGGGTTGGTCTCCAGGTAGAGGTATTTGCCTACACTCAACCTGAGAAATTGGGTCATATATAAGTTGCCATCCCCAGGTATATATATTAATACCATAAATCACCAATAATCAAACTGAATCCAATCACTGTATGTCTCTGACAAAAATGCTATATCACCTTAATTCA
Organism: Lithodes maja; assembly: GCA_037953745.1. NCBI lineage: Eukaryota > Metazoa > Arthropoda > Malacostraca > Decapoda > Lithodidae > Lithodes > Lithodes maja. Next base: position 67,881 of record JBAKBP010006509.1, on the reverse strand, counting down.
CAACAATATTGCAAATTTAATCACATGAATCAATCAAACTTTAAATCACAATTATGCAATTCAAAACTTCAAACAGTGGTGTAATATAAAAATAAATAAGCATCCCTTGGAATTATATTAGGTATAGAAAACTGATACAATCACCCAAAATTCTAGAAAATGCAATGTCAATGACAAAATATGAAATTATTATATTTTGATGACTTAAGAAAACATGTTAGATAAGAGGTATTTCCTAACTTAAAAACAAAAAAAATCAACTCAACTGTTAATGTTACACTTCAAAATCGTTAAGTTACAACAATTAGGCTAAGTCAGAAGGTATCTCTAAATAAAATTTCAAATTTTATCTTAATGCAAGATTGAATGAAATAAACCTCTTATCTCACTATTAGTGTACTAACTTCAGGCAAAACATATACTAAAAATTGGATTTATACGATACTTCCATAAGAGCGCGTTCCACACATCAGCTGACTAGTTGTCCTAGGTCCTCTCGCCGCCAGGTCCACTCGCCCAGGCCGAGTCGTCTCCGTACAGGTCCACGAGCCCTTCACATCAGCTGACCCGCTCACTCTCCCCAGCCGCTCTACACAATGGCGCGACCACATTGGCAGGAGGCTCCCAGTAGACGGCGCTGCATCCCGCGCTCACCGCCCTACTCGTTCCCGCCTCTCTCTCCTCGTTCCCTTGTTAGATTTTACGCGGGAACTCGTTGATTCTGCCTCCAACTCGTTGATTCAGTGTTGATTTTGGTATATACTGCTCCTGTCGTTCTTCTCTCTTCCACGTTGATCAAATATTCCTTGCAGATGCTGCTACAGGCTTCTCTCCACCGTCGTCATGTTGGCGGAATTCTCCTTGCGTACAGCTCTCTTTACAAAGGCAGGGTGTGTGTGTGTGCGTCTGTGTTGCTCCAACGATATTGGACGTGGTAGCGCTGTCCGTGCTGGTATGTCTCGTTGAGTCTTGATAGAGGGAATAGTTTATACCAGTATAATTACCGATGTGTAACAAGGCACGATTTGCGAATCGCATCCCACCATGCTGCCACCATTTGTAACGATCTATTTCTATGACTGTTATGTTACACATATACACACACATCGGTATATAATTAAACTTCCAATGCTCTCTCTGCTTGTAGGTATATTGATGTCCTTATTGTTACTGCTTACAACAATACACACTGTAGGCTACACAGTTAAAGTATAGCTACACACACACACACCCTCACGACTAGACCTGTATGCGTATACAAGCAGCTCTGATTCAAACGCGCCAACACGTACATGAACACACACACACGCTCACGTGTGCGTACGTGCATATACAGTAGGCCTACACTACAGAGGGGTCCTGTTTTGCGGTTCACCGGTTTAAGAGGGGATGAGGGCTTTCGTTATAAAGTTCCCTCTGACTCCTAACATAATCTCAGAGACTCCCAGAGTCTCTAATCTCCATAAATCCAAAGTCTATTAATGCACTCGCATTATTATTCATAAGACTACTATTACATATATATATATATATATATATATATATATATATATATATTTTGTTACGTATTATGGCTAATTTAGATAAGTGGACTGTATATTATTATTATTGAAGAAACATTAACCATATAGAATATATAATTACCCTTAGATGAATTCAGCTGGTGATTGGAGGATGGCGGAAAATAGGCTAGATGACTGGAAGTGGTTAGTAAAGTAAACAAAGTATGAAAAGAGGCTACAATAGGCTAGGATAGGCTAGATATTTACTTTAAGTTTGTGCTAACTAACAAAGATGATGATGTAATGACTATATGGAATATGAGATGAACGTGAAGCGAAAACACCTGATTATGAAACTATAGGAAGAAGGCTTAGCGTGTGTAGCTGGGACGGAGGTTGGTTGGAGAGTCGCGAGCGCGTTATGTTCGTCTCTGTCGTGACACACCGCGCATGCGCATAACATATGGAAAATGTATCCCATCTTCTTTACAATGAGACACTTATAAACAATCTTAAATAACACAAATATATATATATATATAGATGGGAATTATAATCCTACAATACTTTCCCACATACAACCATAGAACAATATATTCCACCCAATCATGGAACGTTCGACCAAGGTCACGGAAGTGTCCAACTCAAGACTACGGAATGACACGCAACGCTAAATCAACCCAGACTACGCAACATCGAGACTGCCCATACTAGCCCGAGTACACTAAGTATGGACATATTCCCACCAACAGAAAATATACAAAATTTACATAATTAGATTTGCCCGGAGGCAATCTTATCCCGCCAAGCTTGGGAGGATATCTGGGCTGCCTGTCGACGTGGGCGTTCGCCTGACGCGTCAACAGGCTGCGCCGAAGTAGAAGCCAGAGAGGGGACTTTAATGGATAACTGATCCGAGGGGGTGTCCTTGCGATCGAGGTCACCCTCAAGAGGATATAGTCAGACTGTTGGCCGTGTGATTACTCCAGTCCTGGTGCGAACCTTTGCTACCCGAACCTCACCATCACGACCTGGTAATAACTCCTCTATCCGACCCAATTTCCAAAATGCGCGCGGGCCCTCCTCATGGATGGTTACCACGTCCCCTACCCTAGGCCAATGACCTTTTAATGGTGTTAGTTTATTCCTTTGCGCTTCCCTTAAAGTCACCAGATATTCTGTTGACCAGCGATGCCAAATATCTCGCGATAATTTACGAATGTATTTGTAGCGGGCCGATATCACTTCCTCACTTATGTAGTCTGGATCTTCCATAGTATCCTCGTCATGCTCTTCAGGAAGATCCCGCAGTCTGTATCCACGTACCAGTACTGAGGGTGTGATTGGGGTAAGGTCTTCCAAATCACCAGAAGCATAGTATAGAGGGCGATCATTTACGGTGGCTTCAATCTCCAAGAGTATGGTGTTGAGTTCCTCAATCGAGATGAGAGCTCTACCCAACACCTTCTTCAGACCCGCCTTCACGATGCCTATGGCTCTCTCCCATATGGCGCCAAACCAAGGCGCTCTGGCGGGAATGAAACGCCATTCGCATTTTACATCCGCAAGGCAGGTCTGAATCTTAGGATTGTTGCTCACTTCTTTGAGATATGTAGATGCCCCTATGAAAGTCTTTGCATTGTCACTCAGCATGATACGCGGATATCCCTGTCTACTGCAGAATCTTCGGAAGGCATGTAGGAAGCTATCACAAGTGAGGTTGGTGACCAGTTCCAGGTGAATTGCCCTGGTAACAGCACAAGTGAAAAGTATCATATACACCTTAAGATTGGGTGAATCTTTCACAGGGATTGCTCCACTGTAGTCAACCCCGGTAACTTTGTAAGGGTCACCTGGGGTAGTTCGCAGGTTTGGTAAGGGAGGAATTCCGACAGGATCATAATGTGTTCCCTGTACTCTTCTACACTTTAAGCATTTGTGAAGGACTTTCTTGACCACCTGCCTGATTCTAGGCACCCACCATCGTTGTCTTATATAGGTGACTATATGACCAACCCCATAATGACAACAGAGTCGGTGACACCTATCGATGATAAGATGGGTGAAGGGATGATTGGGGGGCAGTAGTATTGGATACTTACTTGCCTCAGAGAGGGCTGCCAATCGTAATCTGCCTCCGCAATGTATCAAGTCCCCCTTCAAGTGTAAGCCCAATTGATTGATCAGGTTATTCCTAGACTTTGTTCCCTTAACCAGTAATTTATATTCCTGCGTATATATTTCTTGTTGACAGAGCTTATGTAATAATTTATCTGCAATTCTGATCTCCTTCACATTGAGGTAAGCACTACCTGTGGACGGTGTGCCTTTAATTTTTGCTTTTACATTTTCTACAAATTGTATCACCCATGCTGTAACACGTTGTAACTTTTCATAGCTGCTGAATCTATCCCACTCCCATAACCGTGTGTCTTCGTCAGGCACTGAGTCAATTACCGGTGCCACAATAGCAGTGTGTTGCTCGCTCAAATCTATATTCTCTGGCCATTCGTTGGGATCATTAAGCCATCATGGGCCATTCCACCACAACGCAGAAGATTTGAGAAATTTAGCAGAGACACCACGAGTAATGCAATCACTTGGATTCTCTTTGGTAGACACATACCGGAACTGTGCGGTTGGGAGCAGGGTACGAATTTCGTCGACACGGTTGGTGACGTACACTGGAAGCTTCTTACGGCTATGCAACCAGTAGAGCGTAATTTGGCTGTCACTCCATACAACTGTCTCCGAGATATGTAGCAAATTTTTAAAAGTTTCCTCTACAAAGTGAACGAGTCTAGCAGCCAACAGAACTGCAGTCAGCTCTAATTTTGGGATGGAAAGGGATTTGATCGGGGCGACTTTCGCCTTCGCTATGACGAGACGGCTGCCACTTGGGTCAACAAAGTATATGGCGGTGCCGTACGCGACCTTGCTAGCGTCTGAGAAGGCATGAATGGAAACAAGATGGTCCAAGACAACTCTCCGAGGAAAATTAAAACCCTTACAGAGACGAAGATCCGAAATAATGTCATCCCACTCCTGAACCAGGTCGCCAGTCAAAACTACATCCCATCCTAATTTTATCCTCCATAATTGCTGAAGGAATAATCTCGATTTGATCGACACCGGTAGAACTATCCCCAAGGGGTCAAAAAGTTTAGCTGTCATACTCAAGCAAATTCGTTTTGTAATCTGCGAATATTGCGCGTACTGAACGCCGAATGAGAGGGTATCGGTGTCCGTTTTCCAAAACAACCCTAGCACTCTAACATGTTCCTGCTGTACAGCCGCCACCCCATCCCGTTGCAGTACAGTCCGCAAAACAGAATTATTAGTCGCCCATTCACGCAAATGTAGATGGGCGTCATTCATAATCTCTCGGACTACAGCGTAGGTATCAACCAGGAAATCTTCTTCATTTCCTGTACCCAATAAATTGTCTATGTACAACCCTGACCGAATCTGATGAATAATCTGCGGATCTGCACTGACATAAGACAAATGTTTCAAAATGGTGGCGTTTAAAAGGAATTGGGAACAAGTCGCTCCAAATAAAACTGCCCGGAACCGGTAACAAATTAGGGGGGAATCCAGTTGCCTCGGATACTTGGGCCACATAAATCGCGTATAGTCCTGGTCGTCTTCATGGAGCCTTAACATTAGAAATGCCTTCTCAATATCAGACACCCAGGCATACTTACCGAGTCGAAATCGAAGCAAAACCTGCGCTAAATCTGGCACCAGTGAGGGTCCAGTGTACAGGCAGTCATTAAGACTAGGATGACGGTCACTCATCCTGGCGGAACAGTCGAAGACAATACGCACTGGCGTAGTTTTGCTCTCCTTGATTACACCATGATGAGCCAAGTAATGCCCGGTATCTGACTTATCAAAAGGCACCTCTTCTATAAAACCCCGGGACACCTGTTCCTTTATGACTTTTGAGTATTCCTCGCAAAAGTCAGGCTCCTTGAGGAATCTTTTCTGAAGTCCCCTAAGACGGCCTATGGTCAAACCCTTGTTAGATGGCAGCTGATCCTTGGAATTGTTCCAGGGCAGTCTCACTTTATACTGTTGGCTGTCGGGATCGTAGGTAACGGTATCCTCGTACGACGATAGTGCTTGACGCTCAACCAGTGAGTATTCCTTAGGGGTTATCCCGATATGATCTAATTCCCACAAAACATTTAAGTCATTTTTGCATGGTGGAATATTGCCAGTGGATATGTATTCGTCCATTGGTGTTACTGCTACTTTCAATACAGTAATTACTTCTGTGCTGGAGCTTGTAGGCTGTGTCACATATGAACCACTGATGGCGTACCCGTACTTGGTAGGAAGCAGAATTAGGCTACCTGACCTTTTATACCCAGGTCGCACTATATCGTAGTAGTGATCCGCACCGATGAGCAGCTCCAGCTGATCTGTGTCCGTTGCGTGAGGATCGGCTAATTTTATGCCTTTACTTTGTAAACTAACCAGTTTAGACTTTAGGTTAAGTTCACCTTTATGTTCTGGCAATTCATCAACCACTATTGCGTCTAGATGATGAAATTTACCTCTGTGTTTGTATTGCAGTGCCACAACATTATATTCCCTAGAGGCCTGTTTCCCGGTAAATCCGTGAAGACATAACTCCTCAGTTCCTTTAGAAATGTAGGAAAGGGAGGATAGAACAGAAGACTTCACAAAGGTCCTCTGAGAACATTGGTCAAGTAGCGATCTGATTTTAACACAATTATTATCCTTACCCTTTACCGGCAGCTGTACAGTGGGCAAGATTACTGTATTTTTACCTGTGGCAACGGACATTGTAGTTGAAGTAGCAGCAGTATGCTCTCTCTTGGTGTTATCCTCCGCTGGTCTACTTTCTTTCCCTTGTTTTTGTGTACACAGGGAATGAAAGTGTTTGCCCTTACAAAACTTGCAGCTTCTTATGTTAGGATTAGTACAACCCGAATGGCCATGGTCTTTTGACAAGCACCCAGTGCAGAGACGTAGTTGACGGGCTCTTTTAACTTTAAGAGGCCCTGTCTTATACTTCATACACTTGTACCATAAATGATTGGTGCCACTACACAGAACACAGTTGAATTTCCTGTACTCACTCTGGGCGGTAAATGTTGCCGTAGCCATGGGTGTACCCCCTACTCTGTCTTGACCCGCCATATTGTACACTTCAGCCTGGAGGCAATGAGTGAATTTCTTATAATCCAGGCTCGAGTCTCCCATTTCCCGTTTTATGGTTTCTTTTAGTGGTGATGGTAACTTATTGACAAGAGTCACCACACAAAATTCCTCCAGACAAATACCATGGCTAATGATTGACCTCATCACACTCTCTGTATTGGCATAGAAGTCCTTCAGGTCAGCTGTTTGGTGTTTGGGTGACACTAATTGATTGAATTTGGTAACATAAGCTGCCTTGATTCGATCTGGATGCCCATATGTCTCTTGCAGGAGCTCAATTGCTGGGGCATAGCTTGCACTTTCGATTATGAATCCTTCGACTAGCTTATGTGCATCACCCTGAAGCTGACCCTTTAGATAGGTGAAGCGTTGTATATCTGTGAGGTCGGGATTGTCATGGATGGTACACTTGAACATCTCCCAAAATCCCGACCACATGGTGGCATCACCTTCAAATTTTGAGAGAGTAAGATGTGGTAATTTGACTGCGGATTTCTTTGGCTCTTTCCTGACCTCCTTCTTGACCTCTGTAATCAGGATCCCCTTCAGTGTGGCAACGATTACTTGTATGCCCTCCATATATAGGGTATCCTCTCTGATCACCTCGATATACTCGGCGTCCTCGCAAGTGTCGGCCAGGTCCTCCTGTGTGACCTCATACTTGTCAAGTTGCTTTTGAATACTGAGCAACCTGGCCTCCACCTCCACTCTAGACGCCGAATCAAGGAATACGTCAATATCAGAGGTCAAGACCGTCAAAGAGCCCTTAAGTCCAGCCCGACGCTTTTGTACACTTTTAGCCATGATTATACAGGAAGGAATTCCTATTATACGGTTTCCAAGGAACACTCCTCTCTCCGATGTACTACGAAGAAGACCACTGAAGATGACACCAGTGTGATGTCGAAACGTTTGATAATAAAGTATGGAACTGCTCGTAGCGTACTTTGTTCTTCTATTCCTGCTGAAGGAATTCTAATTACGTTAAATCAAACTAATAATGCCAGACCGAATAAGTTGCGGCCAACAATACAGTACTCCGAGAAATCAAATTAAATCGTGAGCCGAAAATAAAACACCCTCACGAAATGCGGAATAAGAATTGTGCGCAATGTAGACAAGCAATCTGGAGCTTTTCAATTTAACTCCTTACGTAATAGTTATGAAATTATAGATTCATTACGCCATAAGTTAAGAAAAGTCGGGAGGGAAATTTAGTACAATACAGTATAGGCCAAAAGTCTCCAGATGTCAAAAAGAGCAGTACCGTTTAAAGTTATAATAAAGTAAAGAAGAGTGTGAGCCTATAGGGTAATTGAAACAGGCTAAACTCAATGGGTACCGCTAATTCTATATTATTAATTTAATAAATGTGAAAATTGTACACAAGAAAGTTCATCTCAAGAAGTCACAAGGAAAAAAGTTTTGAGTTGGATTAACACACACTCAGCCTATCAGCTATCATATTACCCCGCCTCCAGGGCACACGACGAGAGAAGAATTGAGAATGACATGTGAAACAAATAAAGAAGTTACTGGACAGTATAAATTTGATATAGAATGAATAACCTTAACTTTTGAAATTATTATACAGTACAGTATGGATGATTTTAATCCTAGTGCCAATCAATTGTTATAATTTGGGCCTAAAGGTTTTACAATCAAAATTTAAATAATATACTGTACCGATTTGAAGGCTTACTAATCTAGGCTATACTGATTTTGTTGATCAACTCTAACGTCATGGTGGGCAAACATCTCGTCGTATGACCTGGCGACCATGGCAAATTCGTCTTGCATAAAGCACCGACGACAGGTGGCCAAGATCTCCGAATAGAGACGCTTTGATGCCTCGTGCGTGAGGTGTACCCCGTCGGGACTGAAGTCAGCCTCAGAGGTATTCATTGACTGATAGCGCTCCCGGGTGAAGGGGATATGGCGCTTTAGCCATCGGTTAACCGCATTTCTAATGCGGTTAAACTCGTCCGTAGAGACCCCTCGTGGAGCCTGTCGCTTCTCTACCCCAATCACCCGGACTTCTCCCCCCGAGAGCCGCACCACCTCCTCAGCTAGGACCTCAATCTCCTCCGCAATCCCTCTCGGACTGACCCCGCTCCTTATCTCATTTCCTCCTATCACCAAGAAGGTCAAGTCGGGCTTCAGCTCTAAAAACTGACCCCAGGCTTCTGTTGATCTCAAGGTGCTGACGCGGGCACCTGGGGCGGCCAGAGGAGTCACGGAAAAGAAAGGCCTGTGGACGGCTTGGTCCACGTACAAATCCCTGACGTAGGAGTGGCCCAAAATTGCCACCTTCCTAATTGGGCCTGGGTACTCAGGCCTATCAACCACCGCAGGATAATCTTCCCCTACCCCACCACCCGCGGCACCATGACGCCAAAAGCCCTGGGCCATGAGGGATAGACGAAAATAATGCACAAAAAAAAATTAACCACGTAGGCTAGGCCACCACCAACCACAAAAAAAGGGGGGGGGGGGGGCAAATAAGTGAAAGGTCGAAGGACCAATTATATGGCTAATTTAGATAAGTGGACTGTATATTATTATTATTGAAGAAACATTAACCATATAGAATATATAATTACCCTTAGATGAATTCAGCTGGTGATTGGAGGATGGCGGAAAATAGGCTAGATGACTGGAAGTGGTTAGTAAAGTAAACAAAGTATGAAAAGAGGCTACAATAGGCTAGGATAGGCTAGATATTTACTTTAAGTTTGTGCTAACTAACAAAGATGATGATGTAATGACTATATGGAATATGAGATGAACGTGAAGCGAAAACACCTGATTATGAAACTATAGGAAGAAGGCTTAGCGTGTGTAGCTGGGACGGAGGTTGGTTGGAGAGTCGCGAGCGTGTTATGTTCGTCTCTGTCGTGACACACCGCGCATGCGCATAACATATGGAAAATGTATCCCATCTTCTTTACAATGAGACACTTATAAACAATCTTAAATAACACAAATATATATATATATATAGATGGGAATTATAATCCTACAATACTTTCCCACATACAACCATAGAACAATATATTCCACCCAATCATGGAACGTTCGACCAAGGTCACGGAAGCGTCCAACTCAAGACTACGGAATGACACGCAAGCTAAATCAACCCAGACTACGCAACATCGAGACTGCCCATACTAGCCCGAGTACACTAAGTATGGACACGTATCTTGATCCTCAAGTGGTTAACTTGATGAATCTAGATAGCACAGAGATATATATTAAGGTATCAGTCAGCTGAAGGCAAAACAAAAGTAAAATCTAATACAATTATTTCCTGTTGTTGCTTCCTTTCCTTTTGGATCTTAGGACTTGGTATCCTTTATTGACTGATACTCTTTAATTATGAAAAAATACTGAAACTAATTAAAGTCATGTAATATTTATAAAGAATTATTATTTAACCGAAGCTTAGTAGGCTATGGTTATGAACCGAAGAAGTTATATCTAAAGAAGGACTATTAATTATATATCAAGTCTTGAAAGATAAATATTATGGTAAGAATATTTCTGTCTCTTACCCTTTTTGAAATTAATAGCTAGTTTTCTTATATGTCCTTTTATTTATATTTAATGTAGTTATTATTCTTGGTTCTTGTCTTACGTTAATAGTATTGTATTATTATTATCAACAGGATTAATATCAAAGTCACATAAAAAGTTAGATATATATATTTAATAATTAGTTAAATGTATTTCTTAACCATGTAACATTGAAGTTTGATTATGAGTACATTAAGTTACAGGATCGCTTCATAGATTCGATTCAGGTCTCACTCAAATTAGCGGCTCGCTTGGTGTAGTGACTAGCGTCTCGGACTTCCACCCAGAAGACCCGGGTTCGCGCCCACGCTCGGCGCATTAAAAAAATTTCACAAGCACTGAGTCGTTACCATCCCTCATGAGCAAAGGGAGGGGGTAGTAGTACAGGACCCCAATGGAAATACGCCTAATCGGCCTTATTGAGCTATCCTTAGCTAGCTTAGCATGTGCTAGCTTTAAGAACTATTATTATTATTATTATTATAAATAATATGAAAAGCAAAAATAATATTTTGAAGCTAAAAGAATTTTCTTCAGCTTAGGAAATCACTAGAAGTAACATTAAAACAGCCATGTTAGTCTAAGGCGATATTACTAATATGAGACAATAGTATCACCGTACTAAGCACCGTTAAGCAATGTAACCTTAATTAAAAGAAAATTAAAGAACTCGTAAGTCTTAATATAAAACAATAGTATTACTTTTATCATAACCCAATTATTTGAAGAGTTGCTTTAGTCCACAAGTTAGTCAACTAAAATAGTTAAGTACATAATAGTAGCGTTAACGTTAATTCCCAATCAAAGAGTTAAGTACATAATAGTAGCGTTAACGTTAAATTCCCAATCAAATAGTTAAGTACATAATAGTAGCGTTAACGTTAATTTCCCAATCACATATCTCACTAACCAACATAACGTAAGTGTTTACACCGAACACACTTAACACACACTTATATAATCTGACTGACAGTCACAATCCCATTATAATACTTCACCCCGTCTTCCTCCAGCTGCAAGTTCACCTTCCCAACTCCAAATGAGACTGATTTGAATGCCCACTACTCGGGTCTTATATACTATGCAATGATGGTGTAGGAACAAATCAGGAGGCGGGGGCTGGTGCGCGCCCCAATCACAGCTCCTCTAGTTGCGTAAGAGGTGCGTGGTCCAATGGAGTCTCCTGGCGTCGATCATACGTCATAGCGTCGGGTCATCGAACTAGTTTGCAGGGTCCCCTATGACGCATGCAGGTGTGAAGGCTTGTTTGCTGGTATGCGGACGAGCTGGTTCGCTCGCTGGTCTGCTTCGCCGCCTGGGTAGTTTGGCACTCCTTCAACTCTTAATTCTAACCCTTAAATAAACATACAGGGCTCCGTATGTAAGACCTCCCCCCTAGAAAAGAGTTTAAGGAGTATAGTACATAATATTAAACATAATACATAAATAGATTCACCACCAGATTGGCAACAGCAAGATTATAATGAGGATATAATAAGGATATCACCCAAAGTAGGCAACGTCTCCAGGTACCACATCAGAACATAGCCGGAACGTAGCTGGAGCGTTATTCGAACTGCAAGGCTTCTCACAGCTGAAGGCTTGAAAGCGCACTACTAAAGCATGATATTTACCTTGCTACAAGGGAGAGCTAATTGCCAAAATCCTCTCATTAAATTAATCTTACTGCTGTAGGAGGCCAACCTGGTAAATGCAATCTTTGATCCGTGGCAGTGGGTAGGTATCGTTCTTTGTGACAGCATTAACTTGCCTATAGTCCATACATAACCTATGGCTCCCGTCTGGCTGTGGCACAAGTATGACCGGACTACTCCACTGGCTTAAGGCCCTTGTGATCAGCTCGTTTGACAACATATAGTCAAGTTCGACCTGCAGTATACTCCTGCGTTGTGGTGAGACACGGTAGGGGGATAGTTTAATGGGAGTTGCATCCCCTACGTCGATGTCGTGCACGGCCAAAGAAGTGAGCCCTGGAGTATCACGGAACACACTGGGAGACTGAGATAAAACAGAGATTAGTTGGTTCGCTTGATCAGAGGGAAGATGACATAGTTTAGATGGTAATTCCCCCCAAGCTACTGAGTTATACTGAAAGTTGGAGAGGCTACATGACAAGTCAAAATTTGCATGGATACCTTCAGGCTCTGGAACAGTCTGTTGAGGGTCAGTAAGAGAACTGAAGACTTCGTCCGCACCAGGCTGTCCACAGGTCCTGACATTCACTGCCACAGTGGGAGAATCTGGAGGAGAGGAATCAGGGGACCTATGGTAGGGTTTCAACATATTTATATGGAATACTTGCGTGGGCTTTCTCCTGTCTGGGGTAGTTACTAGATAATCGGTAATACTCACCCTCTGAATGATCTTATATGGGCCCCTGAACTTGGCAGATAAAGGTTGGCCAAAAAGGGGGAGCAGGACCAAAACCTCATCACCGGGCTAAAACTCCCTCTCACAGGCTTTTCTGTCATACCAGTTCTTCATGGAGCTTTTAGCCACTGTCAAGTTTTGAGCTGCAAACTCACATGAGGATCTCAGCCGTGTTTTGAAATCTGAAACATACTTGAGGAGGTTTTGGTTCCCCTCCTGGCCAACTAGGCTATCCTGCAATAGTTGCAAAGGACCTCTTACCTGGTGACCGAAAACTAGCTCATTAGGGGAAAAACCCAGGGATTCCGTTGGAACCTCACGAGTAGCAAATAAAAGAAAAGGTACCCCCTTATCCCACTCAACTCCGGTCTCTGTAAAATACTTACGCAACATTCCTTTTAATGTCTGATGATATCGTTCGAGAACCCCTTGACTCTCTGGGTGGTAGGTGCTAGACTTAACATGCTCGATACCCAACTCCTTCAGGGACTGCTGGAAAATGTTAGAGGTAAAATTAGTTCCTTGATCACTTTCCACCTCATGGGGGAAACCCATTCTGGTGAAGAATTTGAGCAGTTCCTTGATGACAGTTGGAGCAGAGGTAGTCCTTTGGGTAGCGAGTTGTCATGTCCATAATAGTTAATAAATAATAGTTACCTTGGGAAGTCTTAGGCAATGGGCCTACAATGTCCACTACCACCCGAGTAAAAGGATTCTCGAAGACGGGCAAGGGCACCAGAGGATGTACAGGCACCTTCTGATTGGGTTTTCCTGTCATCTGGCAAGTGTGACACACTCTACAAAACTCCACTACATCTGCACGCATTCCTGGCCAGTGAAAGTGGGCTCTGATTCTGTCTAGAGTTTTTCTCACACCTAGGTGTCCTGCCAATGGTATACAATGTGCCATTTCCAAGATATCTCTACGACAAGGTTTGGGGACTACTACTTGATGGACGTCCCAGGCCCCGTCATCGATTGGTCTGTGTGGCGGTCTCCATCTACGCCACAATACTCCTCCTTTGAGGTAGAAACATTCACCACCCTCCTTCTCACATTCCTCTTCACTCACGGCCCTGGCAGCTAACTCCTTGCATTCACTATCATCTCTCTGTAGCTCTACCAGGCCACTAGGACAATTTGGAGGGGTTTCATGGTCATCGTTAGGGTCAAGATGAGCCATAAAGGTGTCAGATAAATCCACCTCAGTCACATCATCAGGCACAGTTGGAGCGTCATTCACACTCTCATCATCCCTTTCATCAACTCTTACATTCGGTACATTTCGGTCTGAGGGAACTGCTACTTGAGACATTGAACGTGTGACAGCACACACAGGGAACACAGTTGGCATCTCCTTTTCGAGCTCACCGGTTAGTGGCTCGTTAACAGGGGAAAGTGACAAAATGGGGTCTGGTCGGACCTTCTCACCTGCTACATCATTCCCCAAAAGGAGTGTTACCCTGGGCACAGGGATATCTTGGGACCTACACAAAGCTATGGTGGCCTCACCCTGTAGTAACTCACATTCAATTTCGCCTTTTACCAAGTATGCATAAAATTGGCCTCCAGCACCTCTCATGACAACTGGTTCGCCAGGTGGGCACTCAGTGTAAGGATTCACCATGAGGGTGCTAGTAGAACCTGTGTCTCTCAGAATTTTTACCTCATGCATACAACCATTTAATCTCACGTTGCCAGATGAAATAAAGGGACGGTAACTGTCCTGCACTAATGGTGAAATTATTATTGGCTTAACCCTAGTGGGTTGCACCACACATGCTACTACACCCCTGTCTAGATGATTTACATTAGCTGCTAGGTACTCCTTCTGTCGGGAGTCCTGTATTAAAGGAACTTTTGGTGCTAGGTACTCCTTCTGTCGGGAGTCCTGCATTACAGGCACATATGGAGTTTGAGATACGGCGGCAACTGTCTGCCCCGATCTCTCTGTTCTCTCCTTGGCCCAGCACTGATAAGCTAGGTGGCCTCTCTTGCCACAAAAAGTACATACTTTAGGGGATACGGGCACGTTCCCTCTTTGAGCATTACTATTAATTTGGGCCCCACCTCTGTTACCATTGCCCTGAGTCGCATTTTTAGTTGGGGGAACATTTCTATTTTGGCTAGCTGGGGAAGACGTTACAGGCTTGTGACTGGGTCTGTCAGATTTGTGACTGGGATCCTTAAAATTAGAACTAGAATTATCGTAACGCTTCTTTCCACGAAATTTGTTGTTGAGCACGTATGTGTCAGCCATGTCAGCGGCGTCGGCAAGACAATCTACCTTTTTTCCCCTTAAATGATAGGCTACAGAAGAATCAATTTTCCATAGGAGATTTTCTAACAGGACCAACTCCTTCAGATCATTGTAGCTTGTGACTTTCTTACTCTTGACCCAATGATTGAAAGTTTTAGTCATGATCCTGGCGAATACCTTATGGGTTTCTTCTACTTTCTTCTGGTTTTTACGGAAAGATTGCCTGTAAGCCTCAGGCTGCAATTGATAGGTTTTTAGGATAGCTTCTTTGAGTCATAATCCTGCCTAACCTCTGCTACTTCTGACAAATACGTGGCTCGAGCCTGCCCTGTCAAAACGGTTTGTAACATATAAGGCCATTGATCTCTTGTCCACTTCATACCTCCAGCAACTTCCTCAAACAAAACAAAGAAATCCTGCACATTATCCTCAGTGAAAGGTGGAATGACACTGGTCATAGTCAATCCCAGAGGGGGAGCAATTACGGGAGCATTTGTATTGACATTTAGTTGAGCTATTTGATATTGATATTGATATTGTTCGGTCGTTGCTCTGGCTTTTATGCTGGCTTCTTTGGTATTTGCTTTTATTCTGGCTACTTCTAGTTCGAATATTTGATCACCGGTCAAACCAGGTGGCAATTGTTCATCAAGTTGGCTAGGTTTACTCGGGATCCCACCAACTGCTCCGTCACCCTCCTCGCCTTCTACAGGGAACAGGTGGGTTTTTATGGTCTGAGCCACCTCTTCTTTGGACCTGTTTGAGACAGTTAATTGGAGATGTGAGGCAAGCACTTTCAGTTCGGATTTGACAGACGGTCAATATCAGGAGCTGTGGGTTCTGATTCTATGAAAACTCAAGCATCTTCGTCACTAATTAGATCAGGCATGATTAATATTTGATTTTTAAGTAGTGAAACGTAAATAAAACTGAGTGAAACTGTATGAAACGAATCCTGGCAAGGTCGCCACTCTTCTGTTACGTATCTTGATCCTCAAGTGGTTAACTTGATGAATCTAGATAGCACAGAGATATATATTAAGGTATCAGTCAGCTGAAGGCAAAACAAAAGTAAAATCTAATAAAATTATTTCCTGTTGTTGCTTCCTTTCCTTTTGGATCTTAGGACTTGGTATCCTTTATTGACTGATACTCTTTAATTATGAAAAAATACTGAAACCAATTAAAGTCATGTAGTATTTATAAAGCATTATTATTTAACCGAAGCTTAGTAGGCTATGGTTATGAACCGAAGAAGTTATATCTAAAGAAGGACTATTAATTATATATCAAGTCTTGAAAGATAAATATTATGGTAAGAATATTTCTGTCTCTTACCCTTTTTGAAATGAATAGCTAGTTTTCTTATATGTCCTTTTATTTATATTTAATGTAGTTATTATTCTTGGTTCTTGTCTTACGTTAATAGTATTATATTATTATTATCATCAGGATTAATATCAAAGTCACATAAAAAGTTAGATATATATATATTTAATAATTAGTTAATGTATTTCTTAACCACGTAACATTGAAGTTTGATTATGAGTACATAAAGTTACAGGATCGCTTCATAGATTCGATTCAGGTCTCACTCAAATAATATGAAAAGCAAAAATAATATTTTGAAGCTAAAATAATTTTCTTCAGCTTAGGAAATCACTAGAAGTAACATTAAAACAGACATGTTAGTCTAAGGCGATATTACTAATATGAAACAATAGTATCACCGTACTAAACACCGTTAAGCAATGTAAGCTTAATTAAAAGAAAATTTAATGAAAGAACTCGTAAGTCTTAATATAAAACAATAGTATTACTTTTATCATAACCCAATTACTTGAAGAGTTGCTTTAGTCCACAAGTTAGTCAACTAAAATAGTTAAGTACATAATAGTAGCGTTAACGTTAATTCCCAATCAAATAGTTAAGTACATAATAGTAGCATTAACGTTAAATTCACAATCAAATAATTAAGTACATAATAGTAGCGTTAATGTTAATTTCCCAATCACATATCTCACTAACCAACATAACGTAAGGGTTTACACCGAACACACTTAACACACACTTATATAATCTGACTGACAGTCACAATCCCATTATAATACTTCACCCCGTCTTCCTCCAGCTGCAAGTTCACCTTCCCAACTCCAAATGAGACTGATTTGAATGCCAACTACTCGGGTCTTATATACTATGCAATGATGGTGTAGGAACGAATCATGAGGCGGGGGCTGGTGCGCGCCCCAATCACAGCACCTCTAGTTGCGTGAGAGGTGCTGGTCCAATGGAGTCTCCTGGCGTCGATCATACGTCATAGCGTCGGGTCATCGAAGTAGTTTGCAGGGTCCCCTATGACGCATGCAGGTGTGAAGGCTTGTTTGCTGGTATGCGGACGAGCTGGTTTCCCCCTCGCTAGTTCGCTCGCTGGTCTGCTTCGCCGCCTGGGTAGTTTGCAACTCCTTCAACTCTTAATTCTAACCCTTAAATAAACATACAGGGCTCTGTATGTAAGAATATATATATATATATATATATATATATATATATATATATATATATATATATATATATATATATATATATATATATATACTGTGTATATACATATATATATATATATATATATATATATATATATATAGTATATATGTATATATATATACTGTATATATATAGATATATATTTATTTATATTTATGTACCGATATATACATATTGTTATAGATAGGACCATTCTCTTTATCCCCTTGAGTACCTGTGACGCACGTTATGTGTCGCCTATGTAGGTAACGATAAACCCCAGCGACGCAATGGATGCTACCGCCTTAATTAATCATATCCTATGGCACCTAGAGGGTTCAGATTTGTATGGTAACTACTTTAGAATCCCTCGGAACAATACGGTTGGTTGGTAACCCTCCAAGTCCAGCCACGTGCTTGTGGGCGCACGTGGGAGTGATTTTCCAGTATTTTGACTACCCATCACCCCATTTTCGGTCTGGATGGTGTTCCTCCTGTTGTGCTCAAAAATTGTGCTTCCGTGCTGACTCCCTGCCTAGGCAAACTCTTTCATCTATGTCTCTTCTCTAACGTCTTCCCTTCTTGCTGGAAGTTTGCTCTCATTCAACCTGTCCCAAATAAGGGTGACCACTCTCAACCTTCCAACAATCATCACAGGCTTCAGGAAATATTTGACATGCACAACTCTCATAAGATGAGTCGGCGGCCAGTGAGGTCAAGGAAATGGACGGGATGGGGACGGTAGGCGGGCGGCATATGGTGGTGTCCAGTAGGCGTCAGACGGTACAAGGGCATCGACCTGTCTGCGTCAGACACCGATATAAGGTAGGTCGCCGTCAGACGGCGATCCGGTAACGCCCAGGCGGCGTCATAAGGGGAGGGCATACCGGGAGTCCGCGCTTCAAAAACATATATACGCTACCTGGCAACGTTGCACGGGACATTGTTGACACGGATCTTGGGGGTGTTTTTTTTAAGCTTAATGGAGGTTTAGCGAGGAAACTAAAAAATAAATGAATATTTAATTAAATAGTCCCCCAAAAATCACCACTGTCCCCTTAATCCGATCCCATCAACGAGTGAATATCTATAAACCTTTCAACGGTGGTGACATCTGTTTTGCCTTAGTTCTGCCCTACTTGAACGATTTTATGCAGCTTTAGAACGGTCTGTGGGAGTTAAGAGAGATAAATGAGAGGAATGGAGGTCTTGTGATTGTTACAGGCCCCTCGTAAGCATACTAAAATAATCTAATAGTTGCCAGACTATAACAAGAAAGACATCACCAGTACTGAAAGGGTTAACTATAGATGGCCTTGTTTTATCAATTACTCAAATAACCACTTAATTAAGGGGAGATGGGCGTATTTATTACCTTATTTATGGATCTAATTATTATGTTTTTAGTTTCCTCCCTAGATCTCAAGCTTAATAAACCTCCCCCCCCCACCCACCCCCCCACACACACACACATACACACACACACACAAAAACGTCGCCTCCGACGACCGGTTTGCGTCAGTCGGGGTCAAGTGTGACGGAGTAGGGGTCCAGTGTTACAGGGTCGCCGTCCATCGCCGCCATAGTACCTATAGGCGCCGCCCTACCTCTTATAGGTGCCGCTAGTCCGGAGCATAATCGCCCACCAGTTTGCGGGCTACGGCACTTGACGCCGCCCAGCGGCGACCGTTATTTTTCCTTATGTCTTGCATGATCTCCGCACGACCCCGTCCAGTTGCCGTCAGGCAGGGTGCCCGTCCATAGTGCCCGCCGTGGGCGTCCTGTCCCTCGATCACCCACGTTACTCGGCAGGGGTCTCCTTCTTTATCGCACTCCTTAAGTCGTAGACCGTCAGCACTTAATTCGGCATACTGTAACGGGTGCTTAAGGCAGCCTCCCTGAAGCTGGGTGTGCTCAACCGCCTCAAGGGGTTCTTTACCGCTGCTCAGCTTCTTGCTCTGTTCAGGTGCACAGTGCATCCTTGTATTGAGTATTGTTCACATGTGTGGGGAGGATCCTCTCACACAGCACTTCTATACAAAGTAGAAAGGAAAGCCTTTCGTATCATTAACTCCCGTGCACTCACCGACTCTCTGCAATCTCTCTCTCTTCGCCGCAATGTTGCATATCTCTCGCTATTGTATCGCTACTACAATAATCAGTGTTCCTCAGAGCTCTCTCAGTGCATACCACCTATAACACGTAGGGTACGTAGTACCCGTCTTGCAACACAATCCCACCCCTACTCTGTACAACTCTCTAACTCTGGAGTGAAACATTACTCCCAATCATTCTTCTATTCAACAGCTGAGCTCTGGAACTCTCTCCCTGAATCCATCTTTCCCTCATCCTATGACTTAAATAGTTTCAAACTCCGTGTGTGCAGACATTTTGGCTCGAACGTTCCTTGATTTTGGCCATGTCACTCTTGTTAACTCTGGGGGAGACACTCATCACAGGCAGTTTTGCCTTTTATCTCCCTCATCCACATAAAATAAATAAATAAAATATACATATATATACTGTATATATACCTGTATGTATATATATATATATATATATAGGTTGAGACCGGGAATCCCACCTCCAGAATTGTTAGGAGGAGGCTGTAGACACCAGCTGAACAAGGCGGTACTCCCGGGGAGTGCTAGGTGAATGATAAGGACCGCTGGAGCTCCTGTTACACCACCAGGCCTCCTAGCTGATCCTTTCAGTGTCTCATCAATATTGAGGGAAACCCCAGCCTGCCCTACAAACCACATTCTCCTCCTATCAATACATTATACTACAAACACTTTACATACTACACTAAATTTTCCAAAGTAAACAAAAAATTATAAAACCTCGACCCGCTTCGGAGTTCCCGGGGTGGGGGGTGGGGGGGTGGGGGGGGGGGGGGGACAGAAATGCCCCCATCAGAATCGCCCCTGGTAACGAATCGCCAAAATGCTCTACTCTTACTATTAATTTCTGTAACATTCGTGGCCTTTCCTCTGTGACGTTGACCACTCCGTTAGAACCGCATGGCTTGTCCTACAGTGACTCGCTAGGATCGCCAGGGCAGTGGATGGGGCTACAGTTTATGTATTAGAGTGTGCTTTATTTCATATGAAAGCTCGTGTCATGGGCAGTCCAGAAAGGCTCTTTGTTTTCACCCATGTCAAGGCTTTATATATTTAATTGTAAAGTATATGTTTTGTCATTAACTAGTAATGATAGGATCTGGGAGAGAGAGAGGGAGTAGAACAGAGTGAGAGGGGGCGCGCAGTGTTTTTTGTCCCGCTCGATGACGTCACGGCTGGCTGCCTCGCGGGGGTTGGTGGAGGGAGGTCCTTACCATGCTGTGAGCTCTTGTTAGTGGCCAGATCACTTGTAACCGCTGCTTTCCCACGCGGCTCGAGCTAGTGCGAGTATATATACTGGTTCCTCGCCACTCTCTCCCTCAGATCTGGTTTCTAGAACACACTCATCTTTTTTCCCTTGCTATCTATTCCCGCTCCGCACCTGAGAATCTTTTCCTCTGTCTATCTCTCATTTTCCATATCTTTCACCACCTTTATTAACATTATATCCCCTCTGGTTAACTCTGCAAAATCAGCTTCATGCTGGCCAGTTGTATTGTGTGTTAAGGTCTGATATAACCTGTGTATGTTAGTTGTTAAGATAAGTGGATCACGAAGCATTGGTTGGCTTTCATATTGCTGCTTCCTTTAGTTATTAATGTTCTGCTGGATTAGATAATGCTAGACTAGGAGTCTGATATAATAGGTATTGTTTCCTATGAGTGCTGGCTTCAGTTAAAAGCGGCACGACATACCTGAGAACTGGAGTTGATTGACTAAATTCTAGTCTGTGTGCCATTGAGAGTAGAGCATGCACGAATGAGGGCTTTTTGCCTATACCATTCTGCACTGTTCTAGTCTCGATTGTTTGTCTTTGAGGTACGCCAGGAGAACGCTTAATACTTCGGTATTAACACCTTATTAGCGGCCTATGCGGTTTATTTATATGTACCGCCCAGCGGGGTGTTTTTAGCCAAAATAGGGCTGTTTACGTGATCATTTTCATGCCTAAATAAGACCCAGAACGTAAAACAAGTATCTATCCCTGAAAGGGCATAAACAGAGCTTTCGAATGACACCATAACGATCCTTTTATGATGGCTAGTTTTCTTGCAACAACCGTGCAACGCGAGTGCAAAAAGCATGTAATTAGGCACTTTCCCCATACAATTCCTTATATAGCGAGTGAGAGAGGGAGGGAGGAGGTGGGATTCGTGTCAGTAGGTTCGCTGCGGTGGTCTGGAGCAGTCATACGCTCGCTACTCTCCTGCCACCACTTGTCTC
Source organism: Lithodes maja (assembly GCA_037953745.1). Classification (NCBI taxonomy): domain Eukaryota; kingdom Metazoa; phylum Arthropoda; class Malacostraca; order Decapoda; family Lithodidae; genus Lithodes; species Lithodes maja. Next base: position 46,084 of record JBAKBP010006509.1, on the reverse strand, counting down.
TCTCTCTCAGCAACATTACGTGCTGAAATTGCCACACGACCTATGTCGAGCGCCGCCACATAGTCCAGCTTTATTTAACTCGACTTATGTTGCGCGCCGACAGTTAAGGGTTAAGGTTTCTCAAGAGAGCTACCCTTCATTATAACGTAATATTTGACGCACAGACGAGATTTGCACTAGGCTATGCAGCATGCCATGCGCACCAGTATCTCGTATCATTGACTCTAGCTAGACTTTATCAATCATAGTAGACATTAAGTATATTAACCTAATTACTCTTTTTAAGCATACCCATTTTATTATTACACAAGCATTTCGCAGCCTAGTTTGATGTATTGAGACACAAATGACTTAGGCTCTTTTTGTTGATAGGAATACTGCATTGTGGCGATTATTATTAGTGTTGTAGTGTTTAGGATATTCTTGGCTCCGACGGCATTATATATTCTGCCTTTTTGTGTGCATAGCCTGCACGAGCATTGTTCCGCTGCCTGCCTTTTTGGGTTCCATTTCCGATACGAGCATCTTTATAACATCTAACATTTAAAGAAGATTCCTTGTTAGTGTTGAAGGACTTTAGTGCACTTTCTTTCATGCAGGAGTGCCTGACATTTATTGATTAAAGTAACGTAAGCTGTAACTTCTCTTACCACCTTACTTTGCATACCATAACCAAGCACCTTCGGTTATAGGTAGTAATAGAATAGACTGTTTTCACATAACATTAAGCCTAGAGTAGACGCACATTTATTGAGAGTTTGATGGCCTATTGTTGCATATAGAACTCTGTAGAGTATTTGTGTTCTTTGTTCACTGGGAATGTGCTTCAGAGGTTGGAGCTAGCGCTTTCCGTTGTAACATTTATGCCATTACTAGTCCAATGAATAAGAGCCCTGATATATTTGAACCCCAGTCGTAACACACCATCCATCCCTTCCTCTACCACCATCCATCCCTTCCTCTACCATCATCCATCCCTTCCTCTACTACTATCCATCCCTTCCTCTACCACCATCCATCCCTTCCTCTACCACCATCCATCCCTTCCTCTACCACCATCCATCCCTTCCTCTACCACCATCCATCCCTTCCTCTACTACCATCCATCCCTTCCTCTACCACCATCCATCCCTTCCTCTACCACCATCCATCCCTTCCTCTACCATCATCCATCCCTTCCTCTACCACCATCCATCCCTTCCTCTACCACCATCCATCCCTTTCTCTACCACCATCCATCCCTTCCTCTACCACCATCCATCCCTTCCTCTACCACCATCCATCCCTTCCTCTACCACCATCCATCCCTTCCTCTACCACCATCCATCCCTTCCTCTACCACCATCCATCCCTTCCTCTACCATCATCCATCCCTTCCTCTACCACCATCCATCCTTTCCTCTACCACCATCCATCCCTTCCTCTACCACCATCCATCCCTTCCTCTACCACCATCCATCCCTTCCTCTACCATCATCCATCCCTTCCTCTACCACCATCCATCCCTTCCTCTACCACCATCCATCCCTTCCTCTACCACCATCCATCCCTTCCTCTACCATCATCCATCCCTTCCTCTACCACCATCCATCCCTTCCTCTACCATCATCCATCCCTTCCTCTACCACTATCCATCCCTTCCTCTACCACCATCCATCCCTTCCTCTACCATCATCCATCCCTTCCTCTACCACCATCCATCCCTTCCTCTTCCACCATCCATCCCTTCCTCTACCACCATCCATCCCTTCCTCTACCACCATCCATCCCTTCCTCTACCACCATTCATCCCATCCTCTACCACCATCCATCCCTTCCTCTACCACCATCCATCCCTTCCTCTACCATCATGCATCCCTTCCTCTACCACCATCCATCCCTTCCTCTACCACCATCCATCCCTTCCTCTACCACCATCCATCCCTTCCTCTACCACCATCCATCCCTTCCTCTTCCACCATCCATCCCTCCCCTTCCATCATCCATTCCTTCCTTTTCCATCATCCATCCCTTCCTTGTCCACCATCCATCCCTTCCTCTTCCACCATCCATCCCTTCCACCATCCATCCCTTCCTCTACCATTATCCATCCCTTCCACCATTCATGCCTTCACCATCCATCATCCATCCCTTGCTCTTCCACCATCCATCCCATCCTCTTCCATCATTCATACCTTCCTCTTCCGTCATCCACACCTCCTTCCTCTTCCACCGTCCATGCTTTCCTCTACCACCATCCATCCCTTCCCTTTCCATCATCCATTCCTTCCTTTTCCACCATCCATCCCTTCCACCATCCATCCCTTCCTCTACCATCATCCATCCCTTCCACCATTCATGCCTTCACCATCCATCATCCATCCCTTCCTCTTCCACCATCCATCCCATCCTCTTCCATCATTCATACCTTCCTCTTCCGTCATCCACACCTCCTTCCTCTCACACCTTTATCCACCCTTAATTAAGCAGAGACAGACAAAGCCCCCCCCCCCCCCCCTACAATTATCCAGAGCCTCTCTTCCCCAGACACCAGCCACCACAATGATAATTTCAGTCAAGCTCCACAACACTTGACTCGAGCAATTAATACCTAGGAATAATATCCATGTATCAGTTATTAATTACACGGTTTTCTTGAGTTTTCCCTTTCCTCTCTTACCTTCCTTTTTTATTTTGTCTCCGCTATATTCCTCCCTCCTTCCCTTCCTCCTTTCATTTGCTTTGTGTCCTTTATCTTCCTCCTTCCTTTCTTATTTCCCACTCTCCTTTTTTTCCTCTACCTTCCTTCCTTGCTACCATCCCTCCTCCCACATCTCCTAGCCCTCCCCACTCCCTCATTAGTCAAGGACAAAGGCCCCTCCTCCCCAGACACCAACCGCCACAATGTTACCTTCACTTAGCCCACACAACACTGAGTAGTAAATAACGAGTAATAAAACACCAGTAATAAATAACAAGTGGAACTGATAATCAACGCATAAGTTATCAAGGTATTTAAAGGGGAGATCGGTCGTTTCTCTGGCCCCCTTTCTCACTTGTGTTAAACCCCATTTGTTTTGAGATTATAAGACGTTTGGTTTAGTTTGGCGATTTTAACACCTTTTCCCCATTTCGTTGTCAATTTTAAGACCCTTTGTGCCATTGAGATGTCGATTGTTTCCTGGCGAGCGATAGCAAGCCTGAAATCTTAAGAGGAATCGGCCTTTGGCCGGGACATTTTTCTAGCGAAAAATGTACAAATTTATCTTGAAGGGAGTCTAGGGTGTTTTTTTATAAGCTCGATGGATATCTAGCGAGGAAACTAAAAAAATAAAGGGATACATAAATAAATAAACCAAACAATCGGCCCATCTCCCCTTAATCATCTTTCTCGACTCGCCCCTTCCCAATCCTTCTCTCTTTTCACAATCTTTCAACTCTCCTCGTCTGTCTTCACGTGTCTCCCTCTATTCCTTCATTACTTCCTTTTATCCCTTCCTTCTCCCAAATATTTCCATTGTCATGTTTGTATATTTGTTTCTTTTCTTTTCTTGACTCTTAGCTTACTTGTTCGCTCATCCTTCCTCTCCCTCCCTTTCTTATCGATCACGTTATCTCTATATTCCCTCAGTGGTGTTTGTTTAGCTCATCCTCACCTGTCCCTCCCTCCCTTCTCTCTTATCCTACCCACTCCACATCTTTCTTATCGATCACGTTATCTCTATATTCCCTCAGTGGTGTTTGTTTAGCTCATCCTCACCTGTCCCTCCCTCCCTTCTCTCTTATCCTACCCACTCCACATCTTTCTTATCGATCACGTTATCTCTATATTCCCTCAGTGGTGTTTGTTTAGCTCATCCTCACCTGTCCCTCCCTCCCTTCTCTCTTATCCTACCCACTCCACATCTTTCTTATCGATCACGTTATCTCTATATTCCCTCAGTGGTGTTTGTTTAGCTCATCCTCACCTGTCCCTCCCTCCCTTCTCTCTTATCCTACCCACTCCACATCTTTCTTATCGATCACGTTATCTCTATATTCCCTCAGTGGTGTTTGTTTAGCTCATCCTCACCTGTCCCTCCCTCCCTTTTCTCTTATCCTACCCACTCCACATCTTTCTTATCGATCACGTTATCTCTATATTCCCTCAGTGGTGTTTGTTTAGCTCATCCTCACCTGTCCCTCCCTCCCTTTTCTCTTATCCTACCCACTCCACATCTTTGCCACCCCTTTCCCCCCAATAATGGAGAACAAAAGAACCCTTCCTCCCCCCCCCCCATCTTCCCCCCACAATACCCCCTCCAGTCACTCTCCCAAACCACCTTGACTGTAGTAAAATGTTGCCAATATCGAGGCAGTCTGAGGAGTTTATAGAGGTAGTACAAGATAGTTTTTTTATTTCAATTCATAGATACGCCGACTAGAGGTAATAATATTCTCGATTTAGTTTTCAGTAACAATGAACGTATGGTAAATAATGTAGAGATAGGGGACCACCTAGGAAATAGTGACCACAATTCTGTGTATTTTAATATACAATGGAAAGGTAATACCAGAGAGAATACAACATTAATACCTGACTTTAGAAAAGCCAATTATGGGGGGTTAAGAAGAGCCCTATTAGCTGACCCTATGGTCAAAAAATTAAGTCGATCCAGGTGTCCAAATGAGTGTACCCCTTCTCAGGCACCTGTCATCTTAAGTCAGGAAGAGACGTCAACCTTGGTAGATACATACGATAATTTTATCAAGTCAGTATTCAATGCACAAAATAAATACATCCCCAAAAGAAAATTTAGATCAATACAGAACCAACCCAAATGGATGAATAATAGACTATTAGATCTTCTAGGACAAAAGAGAGGAATATATAGAACAATTAGGAAAGGCGAAATTCACCTACTTGCTTACTATCAGAATCTATCAAGACAGGTAAAAAAGGATATTAGGAAAGAAAAAAGAAATTATGAAATTAAGGTTGCCAATGACTCCAAAAAATAATCCTAAAGCTTTTTACCAACTATATAAATCCAAGGTTAGAGATGTAATTGGTCCCCTTAAAACTTTGATAGGAGAAATGACAGAAAATGATTTAGAAATGTGCAGTACATTAAATAGTCAATTTCTTTCCGTTTTCACTAATGAAAATTTGGCACAGTTTCCAGAAGTCCGTAAGGTATATAGCGATAGTATACAAAATAGGTTAAGTACGGTTACTATAAGTAGAAATGATGTGCTTAAGGAAATTGACAGACTGAAACCTCATAAATCGCCTGGTCCTGATGAGGTATATGCTAGAGTATTAAAAGAATGTAGGGATGAGTTAAGTTACCCATTAACATTTTTATTTAACAAGTCATTGGAGACAGGTATAGTTCCAGAAGCTTCGAAGCTTGCAAACGTAGTTCCGATCTTCAAAAAAGGTGACAAATCAATAGCATCCAATTACCGTCCCATTAGTCTTACATCAATCCTAGGAAAGCTACTAGAGTCAATTATTGCTAGTAAAATTAGAAACCACTTAGATACATTTAATTTAATAAATTCTTCTCAGCATGGATTCACTCAGGGACGTTCTTGCCTTACTAATTTGCTTAGTTTTTTCTCAGAGGTATATGAAGCAGTAGATAATGACAAGTCATATGATATAATATATTTAGATTTCAGTAAAGCTTTCGACAGAGTCCCCCATGAGAGATTGATGAGAAAGGTTGAGGCGCATGGAATAGGTGGGGCGTTGTTGGGATGGATTAGGTCATGGCTAATTGGTAGGAAGCAGAGAGTCAGCATAAATGGTACGAAGTCAGAATGGGGAGCAGTCAAAAGTGGTGTCCCCCAGGGATCTGTATTAGGTCCTCTGTTGTTTGTTATATACATAAATGACCTTGATTTAGGTATAACTAGTAGGATAAGTAAATTTGCAGACGATACCAAAATGGGGAGAACAATTGATTCAGATAGAGATATAGAGTGCCTCCAAAGGGATCTAGATACCTTACACGAATGGTCAGTAAATTGGCAGATGAAGTTTAACATTGACAAATGCAAGGTATTAAAGATAGGGAAGATGCATACAAATGTTAAATATAAACTAGCTAATGTGGAATTAGAAAACTCGAATTGTGAGAAAGATCTAGGTGTGTTTGTTAGCAATGATTTGAAGCCTAGACAACAGTGTATAAGCGTTCGAAACAAGGCAAACAGGATTCTCGGGTTCATCTCTAGGAGTGTGAGTAACAGAACTGCTGATGTTATCTTAAAACTTTACTTGTCATTAGTGAGACCCCATATGGATTATGCTGTTCAATTTTGGTGTCCTTATTACAGAATGTACATAGATTCATTGGAGAGAGTACAACGTAGAATGACAAAAATGATCCATAATATTAGAAATCTTCCGTATGAAGAAAGGTTGTAGAAATTAGGCTTACATTCGTTAGAGAGACGCAGAGTTAGAGGGGATATGATAGAGGTGTTCAAGTGGGTTAGTGGGATTAACAAAGGGGACATGACAAATGTACTAAAGCTCAGTGATAGCGAAAAAACTCGTACCAATGGTTTCAAATTAGATAAATTTCGTTTCAGAAAAGATATAGGCAAATATTGGTTTGGTAACAGAGTTGTAGATGGGTGGAATGGACTACCAAGTGCTATAGTGGGATTAAAAACGATAGGGAGCTTTAAGATAAAATTGGATAAGCATATGGACGAGAAGGGTTGGGTGTGAAGGGGGATCAGCAGGGTTGGGCCAATCAGCGCTCTGCAGACCCCCGTAATCCTACGTTAATCTCTAATCTGTACCTAGTATTAGTGCATTACCACAAGCCCACCGAAACGTCAATATAATACCCTCATTGTTCCCTGATTAAATAGCACTGTATGAATATTCCCATATTCAAAATATGCTATAGGGGTGCAATGCCTGGTGAGTTATCTGCTCAACAGGTGGCGTTGTGTGTGTGTAAGTGTGAGAGTCCGAGTGTAGGGAGTGAGACAGTGAAGCACGGGAACGAGGTGGCTTCAGAGATGGGGTCGTTTTGGGCCATGAGTGAGCACCGTGCCTCATGTGAAGGCAAGATGGCAGGTGCTCGTTGTACTCTACGTGCTTCACATGTCTCACTCCCTAGACTGGAACAAGACCTCACGGGCTTCACTGTTCATTGAAAAGCGGTGAATGTTAAGGCTCTCAGCCTATGCCCGAGAGGAAGTAAGTTGGAATATAGAAAAAAAAAAAAAAAAAAAAAAAAAAAAAAAAAGTTTTGGTAAGATGATCCTCAGGGTATTAGAGTGTTGAGCCTATAATTGGGCTTTGTAATTGGGGTTGTGTGGGACAGGGATCTGCCTTGCTTAGGCCAATCGGCTTTCTGCAGACTCCCATTTTCTTATGTTCTTATGTTCTTATGTCAATGAGGCGCTCTGTTAAGGGGTTTGTGTTTGTTTTTTGGGGGGACCCCTTCTCCTTCATGCTTAGCCTCGTATGTTTTGAGATTTTAAGACGTTGTGTTCATTAGTTTGGTGATTTTAAGACCTTTCGCCCCATTTACTTGTCAATTTTAAGACCTTTCGTGCCATTTAGGTGTCAATTTTTTCCTGGCGAGCGATAACGAGCCTGTAATTTTAAGAGGAATCGGCCTTCGGCCGGGACATTTTTCTACCGAAATTTTTTCAAATTTAGTTTTATATCTAGGGGGTGTTTTTGTAAGCCTGATGGAGGTATATCGAGGAAACTAAAAAATATATGAATAAATGAATGAATAGACCAAACAAAAACACCCACTAACCCCTTTACCTATAAAGTCCATACCCGGGCCTCTTGGGGCCTGCGATTGAGACTAGTTTTTAGCTTGTTCAGTTATACAGTATCACACAGTGCAGATACAAATAAAAATCAATGTGGGTTCTCGTCTAGAGTATGTGTGTGTATGTGTGTGTGTGTGTGTGTTACGTAGGCTAAGAAAGCTGACTCGTGATAGCATACATTCGGAGTTACATACAATTACAGGCAAGGTATAATAGTTCCTAATCGTGATAGGTAAAGTTCTGGGATAGCTGCAATATCAATGTAGGATTAATTTAAGTATACGAAGAACCAAGATAGGCCCGGTCATTGTTTTCTGGAGTTTCATGGTAACCAATTTCCAGTTGACTCCGACAATCATCCCCATTTCCAACCTAAAACAATACAATTTAACTAATCCAATTTTAATTTACACTTTGATTCCAAATCATTCTTATAGCTAATAACAAAACAAACAATACTTGAGGTATAAAAACGACCAGTTAGAGATACGGCATATTATACCAAATGAGGACTAAGACAAGTAACTGAGGAGATAATGCAATCTCTGGAGGCCTTATTACAGAGTCTCCAGATCTCCAGTGGCCGTAACATATACCCTACTGCTTGTCAAGTGTCGGGTGTCACGTCAGCAGCGGCGAGTTGAACATCAGTCTTGCTTGTGAGTTATGGCTGCCACACTCCCTCACCCGTAGCCAAACGACTGAGTGGTACTGATAAGCAAGAATCCAGATTATGACCATTGGTTGTGTTTATCATCTATTATCAATATAATAAGTGGTAAAGTCAAGAGCGTAAATCGTGGCGCACTCATTTCAATCAGCATTGAATGCAAACGAGACAATGCAATGCTTTATTATAATTGCCCATATGTGTCAGACCTTAGCCTATAATAATCGAATTCGAATTGGTGTAACCTTATTATATACTCACGAATGTACACTGTAAGCTAGTCTCCTCTACATACAGTAGCAAGCACGAACAGTTTTCGTTTCACTGGTGAATGTGTGACAACGCTATTTTCTTTAACCTCATCTAATCTGAGGGTGGTCTTATTGACCTCATTCAGCAGTGACGACATCCAAGATCAAGAGGTAGACACAGTAAGGATTTTTAAATGACACTGATGGGACCAGGCAAGATGTTTAGTGTCCGCTAAGGCCCATATCTAGCCATCAACCAAACGAATCGGACAAAATTAAGGACATGAGCTACGTGTGAGCACACCCATTCATCAGCGTCTATGGATGGGAATCTCATCTAGGCACCATTTACAGCTAATTTTTAAACTCTAAATAACCAAACTCTCCGACTCAAAAGTGAAACGATACTCCCAATCCTTCTTCTATTCAACAGCTGAGCTCTGGAACTCTCTCCCAGAATCAGTCTTTCCATCTTCCTATGACTTAAATTGCTTCAAACTTCGTGTGTCCAGGCATTTTGGCTAGAATTTCCCTTGATTCTGTCACTCTTTCAATTTTGGGAGAGGCACTCGACAGAGGCAGTTCTGCATTGTATCTCCCTCACTCACAAAAAAAAAAAAAAAATTATGAGGTTCGATATTGTTCGCAGAGAAGTGATTGTATGTCAAAAACTCCTATGAAAATTTCTGACTGCAGGTAAAGAACCAATTATCAATCCTTTCTTTGGAAGAAGTCCCCACAGATTGCACGAGAGTCAGTACAGTCAAAATATAATTGAAATTGCAAAGTAATAATAGCAATATTAACCTAAATTGAGCATTTCTATGTTAGCCTAACCTAAGTTTAATTCTCATTAAATGATTGAGTTTTGGTGTCTAGTAAGTTAGCCTAACCTAAATTTATATTTCCAATAATTAAGCCTAAACTTATAATTTTAGCATCATGTTAGTAGTCAGGTTCGCCGTGTACCTGAAATGTGGTCCCGTGGGAATTGCGTGCCAAAAGCGATATTATTGTTTAAATGGCATCTATAGGGTCTTAGTAGACAGAAAAACTTGGGTGGCAATTTTACTTTTGGGAATTTGGGTTTTTGTGGGGGCTTAAAGGGGGGTACCGTCATTTCACAGTTTATCGCCCGAAATGAAAGCGCTAATATTGTTATAACTATTTTTATCTCTTAAAATATTAATAGGAAAATTATGAAACAAATCAGGTGTCTTCCTCATATCATCATTCATTTATGTACCAAATATTTAGTTGATATCTGGAATAGATAATTGTTTATTTATTTCCAGATATGCACTTATGAAGAAGTTCACCCGTTTCGAAGCGAGGCCTGTTGAGATTCAACTATAACGGACGTGACAATGAACTCACTCACCTGCATCATTTGCGATAAAGGCAAGCGGAAGGGCTACACCTTTGTACAGAATGTTACATCAGATTCTATTGGTAACATAAAGAACTTTGCCGAGAAGCGAGCACAGTATGGAGAAACGCAGTATGCACCTCTGGCTGAAAATCTGTCAAAGTTGTCTGCATCTGATACGGAAAACATCCATTACCACGAAGAATGTTACAAACTCGTAGTGCACAAAGGCATGCTGGAGAGAGCCGAAAAGAAATTTTGTGAAACATCATCTGGTGAATCACAAATGCGACCAGCTAAACTCGGACGTCCATCCTTGGCACATGATGAGGATTCTGTCAGACGTGTTCGCAGGTGTTGCCCAATGGAGCCAAAGACCAAGTCCTGTGCGTTTCTCTATGACAATCCGACAGATGGAGAGTTGCATCTTGTCCTGACAGATACGATGGGGACCCGGTTTCTGGACATAAAAGCGAACACACGTGACGACAAAGTCCGAGCAAACCTGTCACTGTTGCAGGAAGTTGGTGATGCCGCTGCATATGAAATGTGGTATCACAGAGATTGCTTACGAAATGTTGAACGCCAATGCTATTCCTTCAGATTTGATTGTATTGGGGTCGATGATAATATCACCAAGCATATGTGTGACATTGAAATTGTAAATGCAGTCAAATGTTCGCTCTTGTCTGGTGCTGTTCTAAGTATGAATGATGTTAATGATGAGTATCTGTCAACTTTGACTGAACATGATGTTAGTGTGGATAGCTCCGACTTCAAACGCCACCTAAAAAGTTTGATAACAGAAAATATCAGTACTGCTGAATTTGTCAGGCCCCATCAACTCAATGAAAGTGACCATATCATCAGTAGTAAAACCCTTTCAGTTGCTGTTGATAAAGTAGTACCCCAAGATTCAGAGGAAACACTTATCGACATTGTTGGAGTTGCTAAGTTGCTTCGTGATGAGTTGTTGAATTGCAAAGATAAGTGGCACTTCACTGGTAGCATGTCGTTTGAAAATCCACCAATGGTAGCTTTCTTTCTGAAGCAGCTACTCTTTGGCACAAATGCACACTCTGTTTCTGGTAAGCGGGATGGAGCCATAAAGAACACCGTCAGCATTGTATCACAAGTACTTGTGCAAAATGTGAAGAGCGCCAAGCAAGTTCGTGATAAGCCGAAGTCAGATGTTGGATTTGTGTCACACACAGAGACACCGCTGAAGCTTCTGCTATCTCATGTAGACACCAAGTCCCAGCTCACAGAATTTCTTGGGAAACGATTGCGGAAGCATTTCTCTGGGAGTAACAAAGGGCTTGTTGTTGTGTATGGGTCATCAGCATACACCAATGCAAACAACATCATCAGTCAGAATAATATAGTCCACTCACAATCACGAGGAAGCTGACACACAGATCCCACTTCATGTCATCGATGCAGCAAGACAAGGAACGTCAACGCGAGACATGTATGTGTGGTCCCCAGACACAGATGTGTTCTTGTTGTTGATAGATCTTGTTGCCAACCACATCATCCCAGGACAATTGAAGATGTTAACTGGCAGAGGGAAGTTCTTCCGGACAATTGACATCAAAGAGAGGTGCACTGCGATTGGAACGGAGAAGTCAAAGGCTTTGATAGGACTGCACAACTTCACTGGCGCGGATTGGGGTGGAAAGTTCTTCAGTATATCGAAGAAAGCGTGGATAACCAAGTTCCTGCAACTACCTTCGAGCAGCAAGATTATCAAGACTTTCCAGACCTTTGGATGTCCAGACAGTCTTCCTGAAGCTGATATTGTCAATGTCGAGACGTTCGTCTGCAGTGTATACTCCAGCAAAAGTTTGTGCGTCACATTGCCAGATCTTCGATGGGAGCTGTTCAAGGTCAAGAACTTGGAGGGTGAAAAGCTTCCACCGACGCGAAGCACTCTCAAACCTCACATACAACGTGCCAACCTGATGTCCAAAAGAGACAAAACCTACCAAGAACCAAGGCCAAAGAACCTGCTCCCAGAGGGCAATGGATGGAAACTAAATGACGACAAAAACCTTATACCAGTACAATGTCTCGAAAAGCCAGCACTACGTGCAGTCTTGAACTAGTTAGGTGTGGATGCAAAGGTGCGTGCAAGGAGAAAGTGAACTGTTCATGCCATAAAAATCGCCTGCCATGCACAGCATTATGCAAATGCACCGACTGTGGAAACGTGAAAGACTACAGTATTTGTGACGAAGATGACATGTAGCCAATCAGTTAGCCAATGTATTCAGAGCACCAAATGACCCCATAAGATTCATTTAAGAATTTACATTCATTTAGTCTATTGTTAATATTCGTCTAGATGTTGAGTGGAGTAATTACTGGTGGTAAAGGGTGGTATGAATGTGTGATGATTACAGAAAAGTATATTTTTATTTCCTTTATTTGTATCAGTGCTATGAAGTCATGTCATGAATATTACATGTTTTATCATACATTTGTCGTTTTTTCTTATATATATAAACATACACAATCATATCGTGTAAATATCACAGTATATGCCTAAATAATAGTCAGGTTCACCGTGTCATGCCGTGGGAATTGCGTGCCAAAAGCGATTTTATTGTTTAAATGCCATCTATAGGGTGTTAATAAACAAATTCCCAAAAGTAAAATTGCCACCCAAGTTTTTCTGTTTATTAACACCCTATCGATGGCATTTAAACAATAAAATCGCTTTTGACACGCAATTCCCACGCCATGACACGGTGAACCTGACTATAGCCTAACTTCTTGAATTAAATTATAATCTAGCCAACCAAATTTAATTATTTACGATTTATAGTGTTGGCCTACCCACAAATAATACATTAGATAAATTTATTTCAACATGAGTGTTCTTTTGATCTTTGATATCACCATGTAATAAGTTCCCACCAATGAATACCGCCGTCGTGTTTAAGTGTTTATTCCGAACCGGGTTTGATCGGCGGAAGAATTTTTCTCTTGCGGCTAAACTTTAGTAAAATGTTTGTATTTCGCAATTTCCATCCGCTTTTGACTAAAGGTGACAATGGGCGATCTAGCCCAAGGCAAACGCCGTAGGGCAGGCATTAAAGGGTCATTAACCGTCCTGTCAAGGGATTTAGAGGAGTTCTTGGAAACCGCAAGTCGGGTAGAAGTCGAGGCAAAATTACATTGCGTGCAGACACAGGTGGCCAAGTTTGAAGCCAATCAAGAAGTCTTGTTGCCGCTATATACCTCTGACACAGAGTATTTTAACCCTTGTTTAGCGGCGGCAGACTTAAGTCCGCCTCTAAAAATTTGGACTATGTGGCGGCGGCGGACTTTAGTCCGTGTGCAATTTTGGCACAATATTGGCTCTGAGAGAGAGACGAGCGGTGGGAGGAGCGTAGGTTACTCATGACCGCTCGCCACAACCGTCGTGGGCCCACTGACATGTACTCCACACTACTCCACCCTCCCTCACTAGCTACACACGTAATTATGTAACGAAATTACCGAATTTTAGCGATTTTGCCCTTCGGTTGCACGATCGTTGCAAGACAACCAGCCATCGTAGAAGGATGGTTCGGGTGTCATTGGAAAGGTCAATTTACGCCCTTTCAGGGATACATAATTGTTTTACGCTCTGGCTCTTGTTTATGCATGAAAAAGAGCACGGAAACAACACCATTTATGGTAAAAAAAAACCCCGCTGGGCGGCACAGTGAAATATACTCCACCACCCGCTCTTTGAGTGTTAAGGAAACCCATGAGGATACCATCTACTTATTTGATATGTATGGGATAATCTCTACTCTGAAGGAGAAACTGGGTACACCAGAGAGGCATAATCAGTCTGAAGTAAAGAAAGTATCGGGTGTTAAATTGCCGCACCTGACTTTGCCCACCTTCGCTGGCGACCCCACATTATGGACGGGATTTTGGGATATGTTTAGATGTGTGGTGCATGAGAGGATTGATTTAAATGCGATTCAAAAACTGACGTACTTAAGGGGTCAGCTACAGGGAGACGCCTATAAACTAGTAGAAGGCTTTACGGTTGAGGGTGCAAGTTATGGCCCTGCCGTGGACTTGCTTCAGGAGACCTTCGGGCATCCCGACAGAGTAAAAGCAGCACACATCATGAACTTTCATGACCTTGTCTCACCTAAATGTCAAACAGCACAACTAAAGGCTTTTTACGTCAATATGGAAAGTGCGATGCAATCTATGACTAGTCAAAGGGTAAGATTAGAGGAATTCTGCGTGGTGACACTCTTGAATAAATTACCATCACCAGTTAAGGAAACCGTTTGGAGGGAGATGGGTGATCAGAGTCTAGATTATAAGACTTTTACACAGTGTTTTCAAGCGGAATTCTACAACATGGTGGGTCAAGATACCCCTGTGAAGGAATTTCCTATGGCTACAGCTACATTCACGACACAGAGCGGTATCAGCCAATTTGCCTGTAAATTGTGTAGTGGGAAAAATCATCCGCGTTACAAATGCTTTAATTATAAGACATGTTCTCTCAGAATAAAGAGAGCCAGGCAACTACAGCTCTGTGTCGGGTGTCTCTCCAGTGAACACGGTAGTAACGGGTGTACAAACCCTAATATTAAGAATTGTAAATTCTGCCGTGGCAAACATTTTCACTCCCTGTGCCAAAAGCAGCAAGAGGTGAGTTCAGCAGGTGGTGGTAGTAGTAATAGAGTAGAGTCAACTCCAACAACCTCAACAACAATTTCCGTAAGTATGAGTAAACAGACAGTAATTTTACCCACAGTTCAGCTGCCTGTAAAGGGTAAGTACAAGAAGACAGTAAAGGTCAGATCGCTACTTGATCAGTGCTCGCAGAGGACTTTCGTGAAGAGCTCTGTATTACCTAATACCCTTTTATATGAATCAAAGGAAAGGGAACAATTGAGTCTTCACGGCTTCACCGGAACCCAAACCTCTCGTGAGTATCCTGTTGTAGCACTAAAGTATATACATCGTGGCAGATATCATCGTCGTGACGCAATAGTTGTCGATGATCTCCCCGAACACAAGGGCAAAACTAGTCTAATAGTTGAAATCACTAGTTTACAGCGTCGTGGCATAAAATTGGCCGACTCATACGTTACCGAGACAGCACAATTAGAGCTACTAATAGGTGCCGACCAGTACTACAACATAGTGCGACCTGGCAACAAAAGGGCAGGAAATTTGGTTTTACTTCCTACCAAATACGGATATGCCCTTAGTGGTTCTTATGCGGCAACCACATCTAGCTCCAACACTGAGGTTGTTACAATACTTAAAGTGGCAGTGACCCCAGTAGATCAATATATGTCTACTGGACAATTTCCATGTCATAAAGAATTAAGTGCATTGTGGGATTTAGACCATATTGGTATCTCCCCTAAAGAGCATTCACAAGCCAAACGGCAAGCTTTGACCACATATGAGGAAACAGTCACGTATGATCCTGAAAGTCTACAGTATCAGGTACGTCTTCCCTGGACCGAAGAAAAAGGACGATTGCCCACCAACAAAGGTTTGGCTGTGGGTAGGCTACGAGGACTCCAGAAGAGGTTTATTGCTGACCCTGGATTTTGTCAACAATATTCGCAGGTAATTTCTGATCAGTTGTCGCGTGGTTTCATTGAGGAGATTCCATTCGATGACTCTGGGTCATGTCACTATCTGGCGCATCATGGGATCGTAAAGGACAGCAGGACTACTCCGGTGCGCATTGTATTTGACTGTTCCGCTAAGGTAAACCAGTACAAGCCCAGTCTGAATGACTGTCTGTACACGGGACCATCTTTAGTACCGGAGTTAGCTCAAGTCTTGTTGAGATTCCGTCTGCATCAGTATGCGTGGGTCAGTGACATTGAAAAAGCCTTCTTGATGTTGAAACTATATAAAGACGATAGAGATTACACCAGGTTCATGTGGCCAAAAGATCCTCTTCGTCTGGATTCGCCTCTACAATATTATCGGTTCCAGGTTGTATTGTTTGGCGCTACCTGCTCCCAGTTTCTGCTGAACGCAACCATCCTAAAACATCTTTCCCTTGTTGAAGTAGACCCAAAGATCGTACAGGAAATTAGGGCCGGGCTATATATCGATAACCTACAAGGTACGGGGGACAATGAAAATTCCCTCATCCGTGCATATGGTATGGCTCATGAAGTTATGGACAATGCCCACTTGTTCCTGCATCAATGGGCTACCAATAGTCTTGTTCTGAGAGAGGTATTGCAAAGGGATGGTGTTGCTGCTGAACAGCAGGAACTGGTGAGAGTTCTTGGCCTAGTATGGGAGACGGCTTCTGATTATCTTTCCTTTGGAGTACAGTATGCTCCGGTCGAACATGTGACAAAGCGTGAATGTTTGAGATTTTCTGCCAAACTCTTTGATCCTTTGGGTGTTTTATTGCCAGTGTCTATAAGGTCTAGAATATTTCTCCAGCAATTGTGGAGACTAAAGATGGATTGGGACGAGGATCTTTCTGAAGACTTGAACACGGAATGGCTGGGGATTGTAGATGATCTGGTACTCTGTAGTCGTATTAAGTTTGCTCGGAGGGTTGTATACGATCATGCTGTATCCCTACATGCATTCGCTGATGCCAGCAGTATAGCATATGGGACTGCTGTGTATCTTGTTGGGTCAGAAGGCAGCCATTTGGTCATGGCAAAGGCCAAAGTCGCGCCAATCAAGTCCCTTTCAATTCCTAAAATGGAATTAACTGCAGTTTTGCTTGCCGCAAGAATTGTAAACTTTATTGAGGTAGCCTATAAAGATAAACTTCATATCTCTGAGACGTATATGTGGAGTGACAGTCAGATAAACTGGATAAATAGTAAAAAGAAATTACCAGTGTATGTCACAAACCGCATCGACGAGATACATGCCCTAGTCCCGACTGCTCATTTCCGGTATGTGTCGACTAAAGAAAACCCAAGTGGTATGGTATCTAAAGGCGTGTCTGCTAAGTATTTGAGTTCTTCTGCATTGTGGTGGAATGGGCCTAATTGGCTCCCTAACCCCGATGGATGGCCAGAAAATATAGTTCTCAAAGAGCAGCCCGCTGGTATCGTGACCCAAATCGTAGGCACGGTGCCCCAAGATGACACACAGTTATGGGACTGGGACAGATATAGCAGCTATGAAAAATTACAGCGTGTCACGGCATGGGTGATACGTTTCATCAAAAATTTGAAGGCGAAAGTAAATGGCCTGCCTCCCACAGGTAGTGCTCACCTCAACATAAATTAAATCAAGACTGCAGATAATATTCTACTCAAATTATGCCAGAAGGAAAGTTATCCGCAGGAATACTCAATACTGGTGAAGGGTGAACAGTCCAGAAATAATTTGATTTGCCAATTAGGACTACACCTGAAGGGAGAGATTATACATTGTGGAGGCAGATTGAGATTAGCGGCTATCTCGGAAATGTGCAAGTATCCAAAACTTCTGCCCTCCAAACATCCCTTGACCCACCTAATAGTAGATAGGTGCCATCGGCTCTGTTGCTGTTATGGAGTCGGCCACGTGGTTACCTACATAAGACAGAAATGGTGGGTCCCTAGAATCCGGCAAGTGGTGAAAAAAGTACTGCGTAATTGCCTAAAATGTTGTCGGGTACAAGGTAAACCCTACAACAATGCAGGACTACCCACTTTGCCTGCCCTGCGGACCACCCCTGGAGAACCCTATAAGGTCTACCTTATAGGGTAGACCCAGCCTCGGAGTCCCCAGGGGGGGGGACCATAAATGCCTCCTCACCCGACCGACCATCCCCTGACGACCCCACACAATTACCTGGACCTCGGCCTGTTACTCTTTCTATTAATTTCTGCAACATTCGCGGACTTTCCTCTAACTTTCACTCTGTTGAGCACCATCTCTCCTCCTACAAACCTGATCTTCTCTTCCTCACCGAAACCCAGGTGTCTGTAGCAACATCCAGCAACCCCTTCTCTGTATCCTCCTACTTTCTCTATCCTAGTTTCAAAGCCAATGGCGGATGTTGTGCATATGTGCACAACAAACTCACTTGCTCTCGTGTTCCCGATTTCGACTCCTCTGAATTCTCAACTTTATGGCTCAAACTTTCCTGTCATTCTCTTACTAAATATTTCTGTGCTGTCTATCTTTCCCCTAACTCTACCAACTTTCCTAAATTCTTTGACTATCTAAACTCTACAGTGGAACACATTCTATCCATTTCTCCTTTCTCAGAAATCTCCATCTTAGGAGATTTCAACGTTCACCACCGCCAATGGCTCTCCTCTCACACTACTGATCCACCTGGTGAACAAGCCTACGTCTTTTCTATCCTAAATGACCTAGAGCAGTTAGTTCAGCAACCCACCCGTATCCCGGATCGCATCGGAGATCGGCCCAACATTCTTGACCTGTTTCTAACTTCTAACCCTTCTTCTTATACTGTCGATCTTTTCTCTCCTTTGGGCTCCTCCGACCACAAACTTATCTCTGTCACCTGTCCTATCTCTCCAGTACAGCCACCCGATCCTCCTAGCCGGCGGCGCTTGTGGCACTTTGGCGCTGCCGACTGGGAGGCTCTTCGGCAGTACTTCTTTGATTTCCCATGGAATGATTTCTGCTTCCATGGCCGAGGACCCTCGGAGAGTGCTGAACGCAATACCGAGGTAATCCTATCGGGCATGGAAGCATACATTCCATTCTCTTTCTCTCAGACTAATGCTAAAAAATCTTGGTTTACTCACGCCTGTTCTACTGCTGTCCGCAATAAGGAGGAAGCATTCAAACGGTACCGACGCCTTAAAACTCAAGACTCTCATTCTTCATATGTTTCTGCCCGGAATCAAGCCAAATCTGTTCTTCGACTTGCCAAACACTCTTTCATCAATAATAAATGCACTGAACTATCCAACTCTAGCTCTTCCCAAGCTTTCTGGCATCTAGCCAAAAACCTCTCCAACAATTTATCTTCCTCGTCTTTCCCTCCCCTTTCCCACTCTGATGGCACAACCATCACTTCTTCCTCTGACAAAGCTAAACTCTTCGCTCAAACTTTTGCTAGAAACTCCACCTTGGATGATTCCGGTGCTATTCCTCCCTCTCCGCCCTCCTCTCTCTTACTTATGCCTAATATCCTAATCTCTTCTAAAGATGTACTTTCTACCCTCTCTGGGCTTAACACTAATAAGGCGTACGGTCCGGACGGTGTTCCTCCTGTTGTTCTCAAAAACTGTGCTTCCGTGCTGACTCCCTGCCTAGGCAAACTCTTTCGTCTCTGTCTATCCTCTAACGTCTTCCCTTCATGCTGGAAGTTTGCTCACATTCAACCTGTCCCAAAGAAGGGTGACCGCTCTCAACCCTCCAACTATCGTCCAATTGCTCTTATCTCTTGTCTTTCTAAAGTTTTTGAAACTATTCTTGCTTCCAAATTTCTTAAGCATTTCTCTTCTCATAATCTGCTCTCAGATCGCCAGTATGGCTTCCTTAAGGGTCG
This sequence comes from Lithodes maja, assembly GCA_037953745.1. Lineage (NCBI taxonomy): Eukaryota > Metazoa > Arthropoda > Malacostraca > Decapoda > Lithodidae > Lithodes > Lithodes maja. The sequence goes on along the minus strand of JBAKBP010006509.1, from coordinate 26,525 downwards.
CTCTACTGGTGATCTTCTTTCATATCTTACTAACTCTTGGTCATCCTCCTTTCGGGACTTCGGTGAGACTTTTTCTATTGCACTAGACATATCGAAAGCCTTCGATAGAGTCTGGCATAAATCTTTAATTTCTAAACTACCCTCCTTCGGTTTCTATCCCTCCATCTGTGCCTTTGTCTCTAATTTCCTTTCCGGCCGTTCCATAGCTGCGGTTGTGGATGGCCATTGTTCACTTCCTCACCCTATAAATTCCGGTGTTCCTCAGGGCTCTGTCCTATCTCCTATTCTCTTTCTAATTTTTATAAATGATCTCCTTAACTGTACCTTAATTCCCATCCATTCATACGCAGACGACTCAACCTTACACTACTCCATTAGTTTTTCAGAACGCCCCAGCCAGCAATCCCTCAACGACAAACGTAATGAAGCCATAGCACTCTTAAATTCTGATCTAAATACTATTTCCAATTGGGGCAGAGAAAACCTTGTTAACTTTAATGCTTCCAAAACCCAATTTCTCCATCTATCTACCCGTCAGGATCTCCCAGCGGACTATCCCTTATTCTTCAACAATACAAAAATCAACCCTTCATCTTCTCTCAATATTCTTGGTGTCTCTTTTTCTTCTGCTCTCATTTGGAAGGACCATATTACCAGTCTTGCTAAGGCAGCCTCCCAGAAGCTGGGTGTGCTCAACCGCCTTAGGGGGTTCTTTTCCCCTGCACAGCTTCTTGCTCTGTACAGGGGCATAGTGCGCCCTTGTATTGAGTATTGTTCACATGTGTGGGGAGGTTCCTCTCACACCGCTCTCCTAGACAAAGTTGAAAGGAAGGCCTTTCGTATCATTAACTCCCGTCCACTCACCAACTCTCTGCAATCTCTCTCTCTCCGCCGCAATGTTGCACCTCTCTCGCTATTCTATCGCTACTATAATAATCAGTGTTCCTCAGAGCTATCCCAGTGCATACCACCTCCTTTACGTAGGGCACGTGGTACCCGTCTTGCAACTCAATCCCACCCCTACTCTGTGCAACTCTCCAACCCAAGAGTGAAACGTTACTCTCAAACTTTCTTCTACTCAACATCTGAGCTCTGGAACTCTCTCCCAGAATCAGTCTTTCCCTCTTCCTATGACTTAAATTGCTTCAAACTCTGTGTGTCCAGGCATTTTGGCTCGAACGTCCCTTGATTTTGGCCCTGTCACTCTTTCAACTATGGGGGAGGCACTCGCTATAGGCAGTTATGCCTTTTGCCTCCCTCAATCACATAGAAAAAAAAAAAAAAAAAAAAAAAAAAAGGTCACTGGGGTGGACTATAGTGGAGCAATCCCTATAAAAGACTCACCGGTCAAGGCCTACATGATCCTATTTACCTGTGCTGTCACTAGATCGATACACATCGAAGTAGTCACCAATCTCACATGTGATAGTTTCCTCCATGCTTTCAGGAGATTCTGCAGTCGACAAGGTTTTCCCCGTATCATCTTGAGTGACAAGGCAACTACGTTTGTTGGGGCCTCTAGGTACCTATCCAATGTATGCAATCACCCTATGGTTCAGTCTCACCTTGGCAGTGTGCAATGTGAATGGCGGTTTATTCCTGCCAGAGCTCCATAGTTTGGTGCCATCTGGGAGAGAGCCATTGGCATTGTCAAGGCGGGACTGAAAAGGGTATTAGGACGTGCTCTCATCTCATTAGAGGAGTTGAAAACTCTACTCCTGGAGATTGAGGCAGTTGTCAATGACTGTCCTCTACTATGCATCCGGTGACGTAGAGGATCCTACCCCAATCACACCCTCAGTGTTGGTGCGGGGACATCGGTTGCGGGATCTTGCTGAGGAAAGTGACGTGGAGGATGAGATTAAGGACTCGGGCTACATCAACAAAGATGTGATATCAGCCAGATACCGGTATATTCGAAAATTGTCTCAGGATGTCTGGAAACGCTGGTCAACTGAATATCTGGTGACGCTCAGGGAAGCACATAGGAACAAACTACGACCAATCAACGGTCGGTGGCCAAATATCGGTGATGTCGTTACCATCCATGACGAGGGTCCTCGGGCTCTCTGGAAGTTGGGCCGTATCACTGAGTTGCTGCCCGGACGTGACGGTGAAGTCAGAGTGGCTAAGATCCGCACGAAGTCGGGCATCTTCACGCGGCCAACTATCCATTTATACCCTCTTGAAGGGGATCTTGAGAGCAAGGGTGATACCTCGGAGACATTGCCCAGAGACGTTCCCGTAGTGGCAAATACAAATGGCCGTCCTGTTGACGACCAAAGTGGACGTCCTCGGAGACAAGCGGCTCAAGCCTCCTCCCAATTATGGCGAGATAAGTTAGCCTCCGGGCTGTTATAATGTTGTATAAACTTGGTGGCATGAATATGTCCATACTTTTATTTCCATAAGTATTGGACAGTCTAAATTTAAGTGTAATCTTAAGTAATAAGTAATAAGTTTGTAGGAATAAGAATCATAATAATATGATTTAGTATAAATGGGAAGAATATTGAATTATGTTCTGTAATAGATATTAAGTAATATATTATTCCTATGAACTTGGATAATAGTCTCTGGGAAGGAAAATAAGTTTCGACCTCTTTGCGCATGTGCGGAACAAGCAAGGCTCCCACAATTTCAGACAGGGAGCTCACTCGCTCTCTGACCACCACCACTGACAGTAGAATTTTCCCTTGTTCTCACCTCACCTCATTCCATTCCATTAATATGTTAGTACTAACCTTAACGTAGCTTTCACCGATCATCTATTATCATCCTCTTTATAATGTAAGTCAAGAGGCCCCCTTCCATCATTAACTATCCATTAATTTCCTCTTGATCACCACTTGTCATCACACAACTCCATCGCCAACCTGTTGCCATGTTACCACTCCACATTAACCCTATACTGTCGCCTACGCCCCAGCAACAAGGTAAATATACTATTGTGTTGTGTTCTTCAATTTACAGTTCATTTCCTCCAATAATATCCACAGCTGATAAGGGAGGGAAATGAGTGGCAGTTGCCTGTACTGCTGTTTGCTGATGGTACAGTTCTGATGAACGATAATGAATGGGAGTTGCAGGGTCTGGTAAATGTGTTTGGAACAGTGTGCGAAAAACGGAATCTGAAGATAAATGCGGGGAAGAGCAAGGTTATGGTCTTCGAAAGGGGTGAAGCCACAGAGTGAGAGGTGAAGTTGAACGGTCAGGCTATGGAGATTGTCAGCTCAGTTAAGTATCTGGGCAGTGTGTTAAATAAAGATGGGACTATGGATGAAGAAGTGCGGGAGAGGGTGCAACAGGTAAATGAGGTTGTAGGAACGCTGAAAGCAGTAACAAGAAATAGGGTGGTCAGTATGGAAGTGAAGAAGTCCTTGCATGACAGTGTGGTAATCCCGACACTGACTTACGGAAACGAAGCATGGACGTTTGAGAAAAGACTTAGACCAAGAGTGAGGGGGATGGAAATGAGTTACTTGAGAAGTGCGTGTGGAGTTACGTGGAGGTATAGACATAACACTGGTGGCAGCGGTGTCTCAATACGGCTATCAACACAAGTGTTCTTACTGTAAAAAAAAAAAAAAATCTGGTATTCAATTGTTGTATTTACTTAATTCATCAATGGCAGCCATTAGGTCTCTTGATATCCCGGCGTTTAAGCCCGAGGATTACGACATTTACACTTACTTGGAAATCGGTAAACCGGTCCTGGACATGTTCGGGAATGAAGACGCGTCCAAAATACATACAATTGTGGTTAAATTGGGAAAGTATACAACTAAAGTATCAAGATATGTGCACGATAATATGCCTGGGTTAACCTGGGCTCAATTCGAAGTATACGTCAAGACAGCAATTAATCCAGTTTTGGGCCAAACAATTGCTGACAAAAAGTTTCACGAGGTCAAATACTTGGGAGACTTGGATGAAACTGTTGACAAGTTGCAACAGATCGCCTTGACTGCTTTCCCAGATGAAACCACTGCCCAAAGGAAGAAAACCATCTTCAAAGCATTAGTGAGGATCTTGCCTGACCCATTAGCCGACCAATTCTCAATAGTGGAACCCACCAATTATGACGCGGATCTGCCTGTGATACGAAGAATCATGGCATTACGCAAATCCAGGGAACAAACCAACAAAATCGCAGTGATCAACAAAGTCACCACCCACCCCACTTCAACAGCATCAAACAGTGGCCCTGTAGCTCCTAGGGCAGCTGATAAAGCAGAGGAGTGGGCCAGAATCCGTCCTGCAGATTGGAAACCCTGCACCGGATCATGCATGCTGTGGTCTCTAGAGAGGTCGTTTTCTGAACTGACCAGGAAGAGGACCAGGACTCCAAATTGGTGGGCCCAGATTCCCTGGATAAAGCTGCGTCAAATTGCAACCATTATTGATGACGGGACAGCTGGGATCAAAGAAGGAGACATGGCAGGAGAACTTGACAAATATCAGCCAGAAACCTTAAAACCAGAGCCACTGGATTTTTAGGCGGCCCCCCCAAACAAATCGTCATGACCATGGCGGGGCTCATGATAAAACATCGGATAATGGTCTGCCGGTGTACAGAAAAATCACTCTGAATGGGGTGGAAGTTCGACTTCTCCTAGATACGGGGGCTTCCCATTCTTGTCTATTCCTTCCCTTTTTCCGGAAACATAAGCAGGTTTTCGGGGAAATCCAGTCCTCTTCTATCATCTTAATTAGTGCAAATGACCAGGTTATTCCCAACCTGGGTCAGTCACTCCCCTTATATGGTAATACCCCCCACCCAAATCACAGAGTTCAATACTCCTTCATGATCTATAACCCCAGTGAATCCAAGTATGATGGATACCTGGGACTTGATTTATTAATCTCTCTAAGTGCCTCAATAAATTGTAGGTACAGGACACTGTCTTATGACCCACCGTCCAAACCTGAACAAAAAACAAAAACCTCTCCTCCTCTAGGTAACTTGAAGCAGCTTAACTCCACAAATTTGCCAGTAACTCTCCCTATCACTGCTGCACCCCAAACTAAGATAAATGATATTCCCTGCCCCAATCACACTATATCTCCAGCCATAGTTTCTACCTCAGTTACAGTTCCCCCCCATCACGAGAAGTGGGTACCATTGATTCCTACCATTCAAGGAAATGTCCTTGTAACCCCACACCTCCAAAGCCCTTTCAATGGGTTATGCCTAACCGCTCCTTGCCTGCTACCACATAAACTCAACTGTATCACAATTGCTAATATTTCTGACAAACCTGTCACCTTGCCAAAAGGCCTAGCCGTTGGGGAGTTAGACATTTATTCCGAAGAACTGTCTGTACCCTCTGACTCTGCCCCTCCTTACAACCACTCCCTTCCTGACATACCTTCCACTCTCACTACCCCCCAACAAACTGATATCAGAAATCTCCTAATTTCATATCAAGATATTTTTGCCACCTCTAACCGAGATATGGGCAAAACTGAAGTGTTGCATCACCCCATTCACACCGTGGGCCACCTCATCAAGCAACCAATTAGGAGGAAAAATCCGATACAACGACAGGAAGAAGACAGACAAGTCCAAGAGGTGCTTGCCACAGGAGTTGTCACAGCCTCTACCAGCCCCTGGTCTTCTCCGGTGGTACTAGTCCGTAAAAAGGACGGGTCCACAAGATTCTGCATAGACTATCGACAACTCAATGACGTCACCATCAAGGATTGATGACTCTCTCGACTCATTGCTTGGTGCCAAGTGGTTCACCACATTGGATTTACAAGCTGGATACTGGCAAGTCCCCGTTTTACCTGAGCATCAACAAAAAACTGCATTCTCCACCAGCCAAGGAAGACTATACGAATTTACAGTATTGCCATTTGGACTATGCAATGGACCAGCCACATTTTCCAGATTGATGGAGTCAATCCTACAAGGGTTAACTTGGGAAACTTGCCTTGCATATCTGGATGATATCATTGTGCTTGGCAGAGCTTGGGCAGAACACCTGCAACGTCTAAAACAAGTCTTTCAGAGAATATGAGATGCCAACCTCAAGCTTAAACCCTCCAAGTGCACTCTAGCCAAGAACAGAGTAAATTTCCTAGGACACATTGTTACTGAAGAAGGAATTGCACCCGACCCTTGCAAACTTGAGGCAATTAGTAAGATCACCCCTTTCCACTAACGTAAAAGGTGTACGTGCCTTTCTGGGCCTAGCTTCGTACTACAGGCGTTTTGTGAAGAATTTTGCCACCATTGCCAAGCCCCTTCATGACCTCACAAAAAAGAAGAACCCTTCCTATGGACTGATCTACGACTACAGGCTTTTAATGACCTCAAAAACAAATTAGTTGCCTCTCCAGTAGTCTCATTTCCGGACTACACTCAACCATTCCGCTTGTACACAGACGTGTCACAGTTTGGAATTGGGGCCATTCTAGGTCAGACCAGAGACGGCAAAAAGCACATCATTGCATGTGCAAGCCGCACCCTCAATCCGGCTGAGATAAATTACCCTGTGACTAAGCGAGAATGTCTCGGCATGATTTGGGCGTTACAACATTTTAAAGCCTACCTGGCAGGAGTCAAGGTCACCGTCATCACCGACCACCACACCCTTCAATGGTTGAGGATATCAGATACAAAAAACGCTGTGACTGTCAGATGGAGAGAATCACTGGAAGAATTCGATATGGATATCGTTTATCGCCCAGGAAAATTACATACAAATGCAGATGCACACTCTCGTCTACCCATACCAACTACCAATTAGACATCCCAACAGGACGAACCAACCCATACCATTCTTGCAATCCATCATCAAGGCTCGTTGAACAACAGCCAACAAGAACTTCTACAACAATACCAACAACAAGAAAAACCTGATTGGATACCTAGGAAAGTTTTAAATCAATTAACCAGGTGGGGTGACAATCTATTCACCTTGGAAGGTAAAATTGTAATCACTCCTCAAGCAGCCTTATCCACTATGCAATCAATACATATGGATAATGGCATCCACCTTGCACAAAGGAAGCTCATCTTCACCTTTCAACAGGTATATTGGAAACCATCACCTTATGTCACTGCCAAGCGCATCACTGAGTCCTGCAAAGCATGTGCATTAGGCAAGGATAGAACCCGCACAGCTGGTCCTTCTGGAAAGTTAACTGCCTCCAAACTGTGGCAATTGCTTGCAGTGGGACCGATGGACAATAGTCATGGTTTCAGATACATTATTACTTTTGTGGACACATACTCCAAATATGTCATTGCCTGTCCCGCAAAAGAACACTCAGCCATTGCAGTGGCTGAGGCCCTCATTCAACACTCAGCCATTGCAGTGGCTGAGGCCCTCATTCAACATGTCTTCCCCTATTTTGGCCTCCCCGAAGCAATCCATTCTGATAATGCCCCTGAATTCACCAGCCATATATGGTCTCAACTATCTCTAATGTGTGGATTTAAAATCAGCCACTCCTCACCTTACTGGCCACAAGGTAATTCCATATGTGAAAGAAGCCACCGAATCATTGCTAATCAGATCAGAACCCGGTTGCAACAAATGGACTCCAAAGATTGGTCCAGCCAAGTCAAGATTGTACAATGGGAAATCAACACTTGCCCTCGAGAAGACGGCATATCCCCCCATGAGCGAGTATTTGGAGTAGCACCTTTACTCCTTCCCCTACGCCATCTAGCTGCCCCGTATGAGCCCTCCTCCAATTTCGACCAATCTCTAGTTCACCTAAAAAATTGACTAAGACAAATACAGTACATCCAAGACCTTCAACCTGACGAAACACCTAAAGCCAGTCCCCAGTGTGTAGGCGATCTAGTTATGGTTGCACACTTACCAGTTCCATCCAAGCTCAAATCCAGATTTAAAGGTCCATTTGAAATACTAGCTGTACCAAACTGTTACCAGGTTACAATCAACTATTTTGGTGAGTCGCGCACATATCGTAACAGGCATGTACGTAGATTTCAGCCTAATAATGAAAATATAGTTATGCTTGCTGATCCCATTCAGAATGACATTTTGCCTGCAACTGATAACCACAATTTAGGATCCACAGAGCCTACCACACCTGAACTTCCTCTACCTGTCACACCTGCACGCCGACAAAGACCCCCTCTTGATCTAAACATTCTACCTCATACACCCACACCTCTACCACCACCACGCCAACCACCTATTATTTACACACCCATTCCTGCTATACCTACACGCACTGTCTCTGCTCCTCCCACTTTACCCTCCCAGGCTTATCGCCCCCATCCCTCTATTCCTGTCCAAGTTTCTCCTTCCATCAGTTTACCTACTTCTGCACAATCTTCTAACACTCAACCTACCACCCCTGTAATCGCTAATATTCCCAATCTTGTGCCTTCACCTATCACTTCCTCTCCTCAACCCACCTCTTCACTTCCACATCCGTTACCTGTCCCTCTTACCTCACGCCTCCCTCATCCAAAATCTTATGCTTCCAAACTCAAGTCTCCAGCTCCTTCTGTCTCTTATCTGCCAACTAGACCTGTTGCACGCCCTCTCCCTCTATTTAACAGAAGAAGTCCCCTACCTTCTAGTAGCACACATTCTTCTCCTCTAATTCGGCCAACTCTCAACAAAGTAAATAGGCCACCTCTATCATCTAGCTCAACTTCCTCCCCCTCCCCATTACCACATGTCCCCAAACCCTCTCTAATCCCTACTTGGTCTAACCCCACATGTACAAGATCTGGTCGTCGTGTGATTCCCCCTCAACGATGGGCACCTACCTTCAGCCCTACCTACATCCGGCGGAACCACCCTCCACCTACCTTGCCAGCTACATTCCAGACCACCCCTGTTAACCCGTCCAGCACCAGCGACGCGTCTGGCGCGTCGGCGATGTATGTAACGCACAGCCCCAGCGACGCGTCTGACGAGTCACCCTAATTGCTCCGACCGTAACCTCAGGTGTAGCCACTTGAGAGGGCTCAGATTTGTATGGGAACTGTGTACGTATCCCACGCAACCGTGCCGATGGTTGAAAACTCTCAAAGTCCCAGTGTGTGCGCGTGAGCGCGCAATAACCTGTTTTTTGGGGGTAATTGCCTTCAATTTTTTACTCTTGTAAAATACGTTTTCGGGGGCTCTGTAGGACCATTCTTTAAGTTTTTTGAGCGGTTTTTCGTGGTGTTTCCTTCATTCCTAACCCATTCGCTATTGTTTCTGGAATAAAACCATTTTTTGAAAACCGGCCGGGTTCTGGTGAACAAACAATACAAAACTAGCCGGGGCTCCACGGGTTAATGCAAGGTCAACACTCCAGGGCACCCCTGTTAGTGCGAGGTCAACTCTACCTGGTACTACCACCTCAGCTCTCTTCACTACCCCTTCACCAACGACCGCAAGCAGACTAGCTCCAGCCACCTCCCCTACTACACCGCCTTCTACAGCAACCCAGCCAGCCATGAAGATTAACAGTGTCACCTTCATCAAAAACACTGTCCCTACAATCATCATATCTCCAAGTCAGTTAATCCACCTGGCTAAACATGCTGACGAAGATTGGCAAATAAACATCGCCATGGACACCCACTCCAAGGCGGATGTCCCTACAACACTATGGTTCCTCACCCTCCAGAGTTTAACGCCCGTCAGAAATTCACCCACCACCCGCTCATATATTCTTATATCGCGAGGTCGCAACTTTTTCTATGAAGACAGTGGCGAAATGACGGGTCTGAAGACCAGCCTAACCGAGAATAGTTGCAGAATAGCCAGTCTGCAACTAACAGAACCGAGGAAGAAAGGAGAACGAAAGCAGAGAAGAAGAATAGAAGAGCCACCCCTGTTTTCCCATGCTCTAATCCCTGCACATATACAAGAGCGACCCCTGCTTCCCCGTGCTCTACAACAACAGCCACCAGCCTCAAGAATGAGAAATTCTCCCCACCAATCCACGTCCTGCTCTCCCCCCCTCACAGCAGCCAACCACAGCACAGCATTTCCTCAGCTCCCAGATCTTGCTTACAGTGAAGAGATGTTTATGCAAATAAAACATCAACGGCCCGAAGTCTACAGATACAAATGGATGTAGACAGGAGGACACATGATGATAGACTGGGAGATATCATAAACCTCTACCAAGAACAACTCTTAGGCGAGCTATAACAATGTTTGTCTAGGAATTTAGCTCATGGACGATTCCGTACACATCCCACTTCTCCATTATTAGGCTAAATAACTAGCACTTAAGTAATTAATAAACTACCTAGTATATATTTACCAATGTAAACAGCCACTATGTATAACTACGACAAGCAATTACCTCACAATTTCATCCAAACCATTTCCCCATATCCCTATGATTTTGAAACCCTGTAAACGAGAGTCAAGAAAAAAGCTGCACATTACCTCTAAGAAATTGTAGAAAAGTATGCAAACCTCAACTGCGGTACTACCCTAAACCAGAATAAGGAGCAGAGTAGCTAATCACAGTAGTGGCTTGTACTAGCCTGCCCCTACCCTGCCCAGAGAGTGTGCTTGCCTGAAGTGCCCCCCCAAAGTCCTGCTTGAGTGATGCCCCACATTCCTGAAGCCTGGAACCTGAAGTCCTGCTCGAGTGGCGCCCTCTACCCCTGACGTGTTGCTCAACGAACCTACGATCCACGTCGGCCAGTCCCGTACTCTCTCTGCCCTCCAATCTTACCTTAAGTGTCCCTTTGTATCTTATTTTGTGTTATTGTTGTCGAGGTATAGGTTAAAATATGTGAATCGTGTTGTGCTAATTAATTCTGAGATCTGTGACCAAGATCCTTAATTGCGTACTGTGTTAATCCTTCTGAATTCTTTTATAAAATCCTAGTTAAGGTCTGTGTCCAAGGCCTAGTTTTCATAATTAATTTATCTTCTCTAGAACGTCCTACGCATACGTTATATATATTTGTGTTAATTAATTCACGTTACCACGCACTCACAGATTTTCCTAATATATGTATTCTCTTGTGTATTTTGCAAGTTGAGGTCGAAGTGTATTTCGTTTTATAATTCCCCTTCTTAATCAATCACTGATTACCTAGAACCTATGCCCATTTTCATAAATTAATTTACCTCAGTCTCCTCGTTGAGAAATATTGTTATTTTATCAACACATTTACTTCCCGAGCTCCCCAATTTATACGCTCTTAATTTACCCCCATTGTAATTATTTTATGAATTAGTATTTACGTTCATTTGATTACTGATGTAAGTAATTCTGATTCTTCGTGCTAAGGAATTCTAGCATTGCATAGTTTCTGTTACTTAATTGTTCATCATATTCTATACACCCCGTGTTACGGTGTATATTCTCTTAAGACTCTGTTAACTCGTTCAGACATCTTGGTTATACTATCTTGAGTATTTCCTTAGCACAACTTCGTCGTGTGCACTATCTCCTATTCATAATTAATGTTGTATTAATTATCAATTACACTTTCATTTTATAAGTGTTTCCAGAGCATTCATTGTCTAAGTTTGTTTAGTCAATTATAATCTGTTCTTAAATACAATTAATAGATAGCCTTCTATAGTCGATTCATAATTGTATATTAAATTTACATCTGAATTCCTCGACTCGTTTCGTAATTATTACATACGATCGTTCGAAGTGAATACAAAATTATCATCATAAATTACATATTTTGTGTTTCCTTGAGAATAAATTATACAAATAATTAATTAATATACTGCCACCAATTTCATAATAATATCATTGAAACTGACTCCATAGTTGCACTAAGTCAAAACTAAATTTCCACCCCTGCAGTACAAATAAATGATCTGACCCCGCTTGTTAATGAGGTCACCTTAGTAAACGCGACTACCTGGCTAGCTCGCCACTACCTGTGTGCTTATTTACCCTCTCAACTCACCCAAATTTTCTTATTTGAGATTGTGTTCTAGTTCTTTCATTGTTGTTTTATTCACGGAAGACACTCAATTCGCATCATTATTATTATTAAGGGTTGATTCTATAAGTCACGTGTATTATTTAGTTGCATATTATTCGCCTTCCTTATAACCACAGTTGAAGAGCAATTGCTCCCCATTCCTGAACTATTATTTATCTGCCTTGTATTCCTTGCCTGATAGTTCTGATAATTATCCAGGTAAAGCTTCCTTCTGAATTTCAGGTATAAATATCTTTGAATAAACTTGTGTATAATATCTATGTGTTTTGTTATTGAATTCTGTAGTACCTAATTGAATACCTATTTGTGAGATTAAGAACGTGTTCGATTTGACCCTGTTGAGTTTATTTACGGTCTATAAGTCCAGATCTGGATTTTAGTAAAGACTATACCACGACCTGTAAATATTATATCCCGACATAAACAGTAATGTACGAATGTAGGTATATTATATCCCGACATAAACAGTAATGTACGAATGTAGGTATATTATAGCCCGACATAAACAGTAATGTACGAATGTAGGTATATTATAGCCCGACATAAACAGTAATGTACGAATGTAGGTATATTATATCCCGACATAAACAGTAATGTACGAATGTAGGTATATTATAGCCCGACATAAACAGTAATGTACGAATGTAGGTATATTATAGCCCGACATAAACAGTAATGTACGAATGTAGGTATATTATATCCCGACATAAACAGTAATGTACGAATGTAGGTATATTATAGCCCGACATAAACAGTAATGTACGAATGTAGGTATATTATATCCCGACATAAACAGTAATGTACGAATGTAGGTATATTATAGCCCGACATAAACAGTAATGTACGAATGTAGGTATATTATAGCCCGACATAAACAGTAATGTACGAATGTAGGTATATTATAGCCCGACATAAACAGTAATGTACGAATGTAGGTATATTATAGCCCGACATAAACAGTAATGTACGAATGTAGGTATATTATAGCCCGACATAAACAGTAATGTACGAATGTAGGTATATTATATCCCGACATAAACAGTAATGTACGAATGTAGGTATATTATAGCCCGACATAAACAGTAATGTACGAATGTAGGTATATTATAGCCCGACATAAACAGTAATGTACGAATGTAGGTATATTATAGCCCGACATAAACAGTAATGTACGAATGTAGGTATATTATAGCCCGACATAAACAGTAATGTACGAATGTAGGTATATTATAGCCCGACATAAACAGTAATGTACGAATGTAGGTATATTATAGCCCGACATAAACAGTAATGTACGAATGTAGGTATATTATAGCCCGACATAAACAGTAATGTACGAATGTAGGTATATAAGTATGGATGTATCTCACCTGAATGACAGAGACGTAGAGGTGGTGGTAGCAGGAACAATCTCACTCACAATGTTGGTACTCTCTTCTTCCTCTTCTTCATCATCATCATCATCATCATCACCACCTACTTCTATAGCCTCTCCTTCAGTAGCAGTCAGCACCGCCCCGTGACCTCCTTCAGCACCGTCTACAGGAGAAAGGAACGGTAGCAGAGTCCTCGATTAGCTATATGGTCAGGTTAAGTACTGGCTCTAAAATTCTAGGTTAGTTTTGAGACAAGGATAAGCTTAGACAAATTTACAGTAGGTTATTTTTCAGATCAGGGTCAGTTTAGAAAATTCTTGGTTAGTTTTAAGATCAGGGGAAGTTTAGAAACTTCTAGGTTAGTTTTCAGATCGCGAGAAGTTTAGAAAATTATATGTTAATTACAATTCAAGTAGAGTATGACTACTGGGTGGATGGGACTCGTTAGCCTTGGTCGGCAACTTATCTTGGGAAGAAAACCTTATACAAATCTGGGTGGATGGGAATCATTAGCCTTGGTCGGCAACCTGTCTAGGGAAGTAAACCTTATACAAATCCGTACTGCTTACTTAAGGGTGAAGCAGGTTAGTGGATGGACTAGTCACACAGCACTATGGAAAAACAGTGCTAAAAAGATACATAGAAGGCCTCGGAGTCGGACGGACCATAAGTTGAGTGATCAATCCTGTAAGTCCTTCAGTAAACTGGCATGGGTTGTCCTCACTTGGTATGGGTCCGCTTTGGGGCACTTTGTATATGGCCACCCTCATAAAGGGGAGTAAGGCGTCCGGCAATAGATAGATATATGACTACTATAGTCTAGGTTAGATATACCACAAAGGTACAATAACTAATTCTAGGTGAACTAAAAGTTCAGGTAGAGTTTAATTCTGAATAATAAAGTTAGCTGTTTAGAAAATTCGTAACTCGAAATCTCAATATGTTAACATGATTTGAAGAAATTATCTGAAATGGTTTAATGCTATACATATGTTAATCTATTCACACATTAGAGCTGTTCTATATAGAACAAACTTTCATCAGAGATTCTTAATAGTGTTTCCAGTAGAGCACTTTAGGAAAAAGTAGATAATATATTGCATGCTACAATGAGTGCACTATGCTATATAATGACTTTCCCATGAACAGTATTTCTCTGAAATGAACTACAAGGTCTTTAAGTCACATTATATTCCGTATAACCCCCTTGGAAAACTAACTCACTCACTCACACCCTCATTTTCTTACAAGTAATGCTAAACACTCGGGTCACTGCTCTATTATCACACCAAATTGTCTAATAATGTTTACCTCCATCAGGTAAATACACCTACTGTAATGTACTGCATATAGTAATCAAGTTATTATGTAGCCTACAGTAGACGGCGGGGTGTGTGGGAGAGCAGGATAAATTATATAAACGCACGCATATTACATTAGCCATCATATTTGACGTATATCATATAGTAGCACGTAACATGAAGATCAGTGTGAGAGAGAGAGAGTGTGTGTAAGCATATCCGTGTTTGTGTGTGTGGTTTGTTTTACTCCGGCTTAAAGAATATCACCATTAATATCCACTTCAGATATTACATAAATTATATAATTGAATATAACTGCGCCTCAGGGAATCGAGTATTAACCCATTCAGTACCGGTGACATTCTTTTTATTATATTCTGGCAACTATTAGACGATCTTATTCAGTTTTAAAAGGGCATCCAGCAAGTAACAGGCTTCGAACTATCTCACTTAACCCTTTAAAAGGGCATCCAGCAAGTAACAGGCTTCAAACTATCTCACTTAACCCTTTAAAAGGGCATCCAGCAAGTAACAGGCTTCGAACTATCTCACTTAACCCTTTAAAAGGGCATCCAGCAAGTAACAGGCTTCGAACTATCTCACTTAACCCTTTAAAAGGGCATCCAGCAAGTAATAGGCTTCGAACTATCTCACTTAACCCTTTAAAAGGGCATCCAGCAAGTAACAGGCTTCGAACTATCTCACTTAACCCTTTAAAAGGGCATCCAGCAAGTAACAGGCTTCGAACTATCTCACTTAACCCTTTAAAAGGGCATCCAGCAAGTAACAGGCTTCGAACTATCTCACTTAACCCTTTAAAAGGGCATCCAGCAAGTAACAGGCTTCGAACTATCTCACTTAACCCTTTAAAAGGGCATCCAGCAAGTAACAGGCTTCGAACTATCTCACTTAACCCTTTAAAAGGGCATCCAGCAAGTAACAGGCTTCGAACTATCTCACTTAACCCTTTAAAAGGGCATCCAGCAAGTAATAGGCTTCGAACTATCTCACTTAACCCTTTAAAAGGGCATCCAGCAAGTAACAGGCTTCGAACTATCTCACTTAACCCTTTTTACTACCACAGATCCTTCCTAAACTGCACTAAATCGTCTAAATACAGCTAAGTACAGAAGGGGTTAATAATATTAATAAAAAGGATTATTGATAATATACATTATTCAAAGATAGCACTTACATCTTTACTTATTTTCTCCATAAAAAAAAACATGTTCACTTTGGTAATTATAAACAACATTGATGCAAATTAGCACAATATTTTCCAAAAATTGCTTCTCAATAATGAAAGGGCTGAGTTTACACCCGTCATTGTACTTTTTAATATCTGTTTGAATTATATTTCCTCGCATATAACCTTCAGAACAAATGAGTTACTCGCTTACAGGCATTCCGGTAATTTATAAGAACGCTACATCCACACATCAAATTTGTGAATTATATTAATGTGTACTAAATTAGCAAGTGAAGTAGGATATAATATTACGTCGAACTTCATGTATAATAATTATTAGCTTAACTGGTTCCAATATTTTAAGACAAAACAATAAAATAGATAATGTATTACGATTCCAAAACTACTACTACTACTGCCACTAATACTTCTAATAAACAATTTTGAGGCTAGTGGTGACATTAGCAACGCAAAACAATATTAAATTATTGCATATAAATTGTTCGGTATTACTTACTGTTAGTAGGTACGATCGTGATTTTAGTAACTATGATAGTATTATTTTTACTTATTTTCTTCAGAACAGTGATGTTATATACCGAGGACTGTGGAAACTGAGTATTATCCAACAATAAGTTTGGTTAGGGAAAATAAGGTTTTGACCTACTACTGGCAAGATAGATGGGAATTTCAATAAGTATGGGGGGGGGGGGGGTTAGTGGGGCAAAGCCCCCCCTCAAACCCACAGTGTATCCCATGGCAACTGGTTGTTGTCAAATACAGCTTATTATTGCTTTACTATAGTCTTCAACCCCACATTCTCCCTGATCTTCATAGCCCTCCCCACTAGCGGGGGCGTGTTTTAAGATTGTTGGACAATGGGTAAATACTAATTTACCACGGTCCTTGGTATATAATACCACTGTATCTGAAGATAAAGAAAAAACAAATTAATAACAATAACAATAATAGTTGCTAAATTCACGATTGCAACAGAAAGTAAAGTTTTCCAATTGTTCTGAAATATGCTTATAGCTATTCATTAACTTGACACCAAATATGTTGCCACAGAATATCTGTCTATCTATCTATCTATCTATATACAATATATATATATATATATATTTTTTTTTTTTTTTTTTTTTCTTTTTTTCTTTAATACATACGAGGTGAAATGGCAATTTCTGCGTTGGAAATTTTATTATTCAAAGTTTCCAGGTCTCTGATGAGTTTTCGCTGGGTGGCAGGAAGTAGATGAAGGAGATGAGCAAAATTCATGGTGGTACAGGGTTACATAAATGTACATGATGATACAGGATATACGACGCGTTTCACTGGACAACCAGCATTATCAAGTAAGGATGGAATGATATAAAAGGTAAACAGGAAGGGTATATATAGAGGGTGGAGGATCAGAGGAGGCGAAAATCAGGGGGCAAAAGTCTGTTATTGGTGGAGGGGTATTCTAGGAGAGAGAAAGGGAGAACCGCTTCACGCATGCGCACTGGATGTGGGATGGTGGTCGGTTGGTGGGGTCGAAGCTGATTGGCTGCGTGTCGAGGGGCGTGGCCTAAGTTGTGTGGCGCCTGCGGAAGACGAAGCTGAAGGAGGTAGCGCGGGGGGCTGCGTCAAGGGCACCGGGGGGCGAGGGGGGGTGTTAGGTCCTGTAGGAAAGTGCCTTTTGGCAGAAGGAAGGATCTGAAGGTCCAGAGTTTGGTTGTTGATGTTGGGATGTATATAAGGCTTGGATATATAAAGCTTCGAGTATAGGTAATCTCCTTGGGTCACTTTCTTTATCGAGTATGGTGGTGTGTTTCTCTAACTCGTTGCGTGTGAGGTGAGGGTGGTTAGGGGTGAGATAGTGGTCTTTGATGGCTCCAGCCTGAAGGTGAAGAGTTAACCGACGTGAAAGACGAGTCTGCGTCATACCAATATAGGAATGAGGTCCACAGTCCTCATAATTACAGGTATGTTGGTAAATGACGTGATCGTCGGTCATCGGGCTCTTTATCTTGGTGGAGGCTGGTTTGTTGCGGAGAACGAGGTTGGAGGTCTTGGGGGATTTGTAATAAATTATTAATTTGATTTTGTTTTCCTGGTTGGTTGGGTGGACATGCTTGGAGATTATTTCTTTTAAGACGGCCTCATCATTTTTGTGTTCAGAGGACATGTAATTGCGGAAGAAGATCTTAATTTCATTGGGGGGTCAATGTTGGGAGGGCTTTGGGTGTACCATTTTTCAAGATGGTGGTTGATGGTGCTGGAGATGTCGGAGTTGGAGTATCCGTTATTTACTAAAACTTGGGATAGTCTTTCTAGTTCCTGGTGGGTTTCGGCCCAGGTAGAGCAGTGCGTGAAGGCTCTCCTAACATAGGCGGAGATGGAGGATAGAAGATAACGGCGGGGGCATTCACTATCGCCGTTGAGGCATTGTCCTGTGTTAGTTGGTTTAATGTAGACGGTGGTTTTGAACCCATGGTCGTTCAGAGCTACGAGGATGTCGAGGAAGGGAAGTTGTCCATTTGTTAGATTTTTCAAAGGTGAAGTTAAGCCCGGAGGAGGTCATGAAGCGACGCTGGAGTTCCTGTAGTTCGTGGAGGTCCTTGATTTGCACGAAGATGTCATCCACGTATCTACAGTAGACGGCGGGTCGTTGGGCAGCTAGGAGCTCTTCCTCGATGGTACCCATGAAAAAGTTCGCAAAAAGAACTCCTAGGGGGCTGCCCATCGCCACACCGTCTATCTGCTTGTACATGTTGCCCCGGGGGCAAAGGAAGGGGGCCTCCTTGGTACATAGCTCCAGTAGTGTTTTCAGGGCCTTCTCCGGGATGTCCAGTGTTGGTGTATCAGGGCAATGATAAATTTGACGTAGAATCATGTCAATGGTCCTATCCACTGGCACATTGGTGAATAGGCTTTCTACGTCGAGAGAGGCGATTGTGTGGTTGTTGTTACGGGGGGCGTCTCGTAAAATTTCCAAGAAATCGTGGGCTGAGTTAAGGTTGAATTGGCTGGGCATCTCCGCCTATGTTAGGAGAGCCCTCACGCACTGCTCTACCTGGGCCGACACCCACCAGGAACTAGAAAGACTATCCCAAGTTTTAGTAAATAACGGATACTCCAACTCCGACATCTCCAGCACCATCAACCACCATTTTGAAAAATGGTACACCCAAAGCCCTCCCAACATTGACCCCCCCCAATGAAATTAAGATCTTCTACCGCAATTACATGTCCTCTGAACACAAAAATGACGAGGCAGTCTTAAAAGAAATAATCTCCAAGCATGTCCACCCAACCAACCCGGAAAACAAAATCAAATTAATAATTTATTACAAATCCCCCAAGACCTCCAACCTCGTTCTCCGCAACAAACCAGCCTCCACCAAGATAAAGAGCCCGATGACCGACGATCACGTCATTTACCAACATACCTGTAATTATGAGGACTGTGGACCTCATTCCTATATTGGTATGACGCAGACTCGTCTTTCACGTCGGTTAACTCTTCACCTTCAGGCTGGAGCCATCAAAGACCACTATCTCACCCCTAACCACCCTCACCTCACACGCAACGAGTTAGAGAAACACACCACCATACTCGATAAAGAAAGTGACCCAAGGAGATTACCTATACTCGAAGCTTTATATATCCAAGCCTTACATCCCAACATCAACAACCAAACTCTGGACCTTCAGATCCTTCCTTCTGCCAAAAGGCACTTTCCTACAGGACCTAACACCCCCCCTCGCCCCCCGGTGCACCTTGATGCAGCCCCCCGCGCTACCTCCTTCAGCTTCGTCTTCCGCAGGCACCACACAACTTAGGCCACGCCCCTCGACACGCAGCCAATCAGCTTCGACCCCACCAACCGACCACCATCCCACATCCAGTGCGCATGCGTGAAGCGGTTCTCCCTTTCTCTCTCCTAGAATACCCCTCCACCAATAACAGACTTTTGCCCCCTGATTTTCGCCTCCTCTGATCCTCCACCCTCTATATATACCCTTCCTGTTTACCTTTTATATCATTCCATCCTTACTTGATAATGCTGGTTGTCCAGTGAAACGCGTCGTATATCCTGTATCATCATGTACATTTATGTAACCCTGTACCACCATGAATTTTGCTCATCTCCTTCATCTACTTTCTGCCACCCAGCGAAAACTCATCAGAGACCTGGAAACTTTGAATAATAAAATTTCCAACGCAGAAATTGACATTTCTTTCAACCTCGTATTTATTAAAGAAAATTTATTACCTGGCTTTACTAACATATATATATATATATATATATATATATATATATATATATATATATATATATAAACTGCATATATATACTGTATATATATATACATACAGTATATAAATAAAGATGACAACAAAGTAGCTGAATTTATCTCCACATGCTATTCTAAACTTTTTTTCAATACTATTAATAAGCCAACACCTGTAACTTCTACAACAGCAGCAATAATAGATCACATTTGGTCAAACAATTTCACGCAAAATGTGTTCAGTGGAATTATATGCAATAAATTAACTGATAATTTTCCAATTTTACCATTTATGAATCTGAGATATGCGCATCTAATAATAGGGAAAAAGACCATACTTTTATAAGATATAGAAATTATAGTGAAAATAATCTAAATTAATTTAAGAAAGCCATAGAAGATGAGTCCTGGGAACTAGTTTATTCTTCCAATGACCCTAATGTTGTATATAACAATTTTATGACAATATTTAATGCTTGTTTTAACAGATATTTTCCAATAATTACAAAACGAAAAAATAATGCATACCTAGATAAGCAGTATATAACCCCAGAATTAAAAATCATGATTAAACAGAAAAATAAACTAGCTAGGAAATATGCTATTAGGCCCATCACATTTGGAGAGGAGTTCTGTAGACTACGTAACCAGGTAACAAAAGCTTTAACCCTTGTCTAGCGGCGCCGGACTTAAGTCGGTCTAGAGAACCATGGACTATGTGGCGGGGACCGACTTAAGGCGGTGTGCAATTCTGAGCAATATTTGGCTCTGAGAGAGAGACGAGCGGTGGGAGGAGCGTAGGTCGGCTCTGACCGTTCGGCATGGTTCCTGCGCCAGCACTGGGCCCAGCTCCACACACACCCACACTCACTGCCTCGCTACACAGGGAATTATGTAAGGAAATGACCTTATTTTAGGGATTTTTTCCTTCGTCTTGCACGATCGTTGCAAGAGAATGCGTGGTCATAGAAGGGTGGTTCTGGTGTCATTGGAAAGCTCAATTATCGCCCTTTCAGGGATACATAATTGTATTACGCTCTGGCTCTTGTTTATGCATGAAAAAGAGCACGGAAACAAGGTCGTTTAGGGTAAAACCACCCGCTTGGCGGGTAGTAGAAGTTACTGACGGGTCCGCTCATAAGGCGTTAAGATCAGCTAAAAGAAACTATTATAAATCTAAACTCCAAGAATCTGCTGGTAATGCTAAAAAGGTTTGGAACATAATTAATTCTGTTCTTGCAAGGAAAGCTAAACACAAAATAAACAACACTTTCATTAATGATAATGCCGAGTTGAGTAAACCTAATGATATTGCGCAACAGTTTAACTCATATTTTATTGATGTCGGTAAAAAATTAGCAGAAAATATAGATACTTCAAACATAGACTTTACATCCTACCTACAAAATAGACAAGTAACGCCTTTTTCCATGTCTCCCGTCACAAGCGATGAAATAATCAATACAGTAAAACAACTACGGGACTCCTCTCCTGGTTATGATGAAATACCAATGAAAATTTTAAGATTTGTTATTACAGC
This sequence comes from Lithodes maja, assembly GCA_037953745.1. Taxonomy (NCBI): domain Eukaryota; kingdom Metazoa; phylum Arthropoda; class Malacostraca; order Decapoda; family Lithodidae; genus Lithodes; species Lithodes maja. The sequence continues at coordinate 4,909 of JBAKBP010006509.1, read as the reverse complement.
TTTGTCTCCAGTTATAGTATATCTTTGTAACATGTCATTTTCCAGTGGTGTTTTTCCCAATTGCCTTAAAATTGCAAAAGTGACCCCTATATATAAATCCGGAGATAGTTCAATTTTTAATAACTACCGTCCTTTGTCTGTACTCCCAGCTATGAGTAAAATCCTAGAAAAGATTATGCATACAAGGATTACAGAGTTTTGTTCAACCAACAATATTATTAATGAGGCTCAGCATGGGTTTAGAAAAAAATGTTCAACAGAGTCAGTTTTATCATCTTTACTAACGATATCCTCAAATCTTTTGATGACAAGCATTTTACAGTTGGTATATTTTTAGATCTATCCAAAGCATTCGATACTGTTGACCATCAAATCCTCTTAAAGAAACTCGAACATTATGGCATTAGAGGTACCATTAACAAATGTTTTCACTCTTATCTAACTATTCGAAAACAGTATATACAATATAAGGACATTTCATCTAATATGCAAATAATATCCTACGGAGTACCACAAGGTTCTATACTGGGTCCATTATTGTTAATTTTATTTATTAATGATATTGTAAACTCAAGTATGTTATTTAAATATATATTATTTGCTGATGACAGTACTCTGTACGCCAGTCACCGGGACTTGCGCTCTCTTATTATTTCTATAAACAATGAACTTAAGAATGTACATAATTGGATAACTACCAATAAACTTACACTAAATGCTAATAAAACTAACTTTATAATCTTTCACAGAAACAAAAACATTCCAAATGATATGCAACCAATAACATTTGGTAATCAATCAGTGAGAGAAGTGGAGAGCGTTAAGTTTCTGGGGATAACGGTGGACAGAAAAAGTCTTGGAACTTACACATAAAGGACGTAACAAATAAACTAAATAAACAATGTGGTATACTGTATTTAACACGCCAATGTCTCGACTTAAATGCCCTAAAACTTTTATATTATTCAGTAATTTATCCATTTCTCTTATACTGTCATAATACAGTATGGGGAGCGACGGGTAAAAGTAAATTACAACCTGTTGAAGTTGCACAAAGAAATGTTATACGAACAATTACATTTAGATCCAAATATGCTCATACCAATGAATTTCGAATATAACCCGATGGACCTGAATGAAAGTCGATGATGAGTCGATGAATCCCCGTATGTAATTCGAAGGAAACCCGATGTGGAACGAAGAAGCCTCGATCATGAGTCGTCGAATATAACTCGAATATGCCCCGAAGACGGGGAAATAACCATAATTATTTCCGAAGCTCAGCTGAAGCTCAGTCGATCAACAACCGAAATAGAAGAAGTTAGGTCGAACGTCAGTCGAATAGGTCGAAGATCATAGTAAGTTAAATAATCGCTTATATTATCTTTCGTTAACCCTTTCTGTATCGGTGACGTCATATTTATTTGATTTCAGCAACATTTAGACGATTTTATGAAGCTTAGGATGGATTTATGGTAGCTAAAGGGATTAATTGATATTGTCTGAAGCATTTCAATGTGTAGACGCCCTTCCTGCGCTGAATAAAATCGTCTAATAGTTACAATATTTCCCCATCATTTGTGTATACCGTGGAAAAAAAAAAAAAAAAAAAATCTATCAAACGTAAATCTTCCGTCTCCGAAGCTCGGCGCCTCGCACAGCAAGACGGAGGGGAGGGTTGAAATATTTTGTTGACTATCTTATTTATTGTTTATCTATGTGCTGGAAGGATATTATATTTTTCAATTCCATGCATTAGAAATGATTCAAAGATTACAAAAAGTCCAAATAAGACATAGTTATGTTAATGTATAAGGAAGTTAGGTAGATGCATTAGAGAGATAGATAGATAGATAGAAAGAGAGTTGCAGAGTGAGTGATAAACATGAACTCTTATGAGACAGACTTAATTGGTTCTGAAAAGACAAAGGAGACATTTTTATTGACTCTTTTTCATGTTATTATTTGTGTGCTAGAAGGATAATATTGTTTTCAATTTCATCGCATTAGAAATTATTTATAGATTACAAAAAGTCCAAATAAGACAGTTATGTAAATGTATAAGGGAGTTAGGTAGATGCATTAGAAAGATAAATAGATAGATAGAGAGTGACTAGGGGCGAGCGAGCGATAAAATACTATGATGGTGATAAATATGGTGGTGGTGGTGATGATGATGATGATGGTTGTGGTGGTGGTGATGATGATGATGGTGATAAATATGGTGAAAGTTAGAGCAGAACATGGGCCTAATTAGAAGAACTTAACACTAATGTAAGCCGAACGAAAGCCGAACATTTTTTAACGGTTTTTACAGCCAATTGTCGGTCGAAAGTTAACGCATGCACTAACTTTTGGCCGACCCACAAGATGTTCGCCTGCACCCATGAACATCCCCAGAACGTCCCCAGAATAATCAAGATCATTGGCCGAATTGACTAGTATCAACCCGAACCAGCTGAAATTTGATTTTTTTTTGCAAGTCATCCTATTCGGGAGTTTGTCGCTCCATGCCATGTTCGACCTCTGTATGACGCGGCCTTTAGACATCGTGAAAATGAAAGGTATGCATTAAGAAACATCAATTCTTTAAATATTCCCCTAATGACCTCTAGACAATCCCAGACATCAATAAAATACCATGGTGCGAAAGTTTGGAATCAGTTGTCTCCTGACTTACAAAATATACCCACTCTGCCTAGTTTCAAAATATCACTCAAATCTTCACTAATGTCTAAATATTAATCTTACTTAACATTTGACAATAAAACTGCCACAATCCTAAACTACAATCACTTTTATATCGGAAACAAATTAAGATACTGTTCTGGTGTTGATCAATATGTAGGTACCGTAATGTATATAAGGCTGGGGTCTGCTCTACCCACAGCTGTCTGGGTGGGGGATGGTTCTGGGTGGTGGCTAGGTAATTATACCTGGCCACTGTTCCGAATCCCTTCTTGCTGTGGCTGCGGGAGTGGGGCTGTGCCTCATTAGATATAATTATATAATATGACACATGTTTTAATAATCTTACTGTATGTAAAATAACCATCGAGTTGTATTCAAGGTGCCTTTAAGAGAGATTGTTCTCAAAAGGTGCAGCCATGATAATATTTTATTGTAAAATTAACATATATTGTATGTTTGATTGGCAAAATAAAAAAAATCAGTTTCAGTTTCAGTTTCAGTTATATAAGAAAAGTAGGGGAGGAGGAGGTGGGGATCAGGAGGTTGGAAGTGTGTGAAGCTATGATAAGAGTGAAGATGGGGAAAGCATCAGGAATATATGGAGTGTGTGGGAAAATACCGAGGTATGGTGGTGAGATAGTGATCGAATGGGTATGGAACATGTGTCAACTAGCATGGAAGAAGGGCAATGCACCCGATTACTGGAAGACAGGCAAAATAGTCTCCCTGTATAAGGGTAAAGGGGAAAGAGGAGTGTGTGGTAACCACCAGGGAATATGCCTTATAAGCGTAGTAGGGAAGGTGTACAGTAGGGTAGTGATTGAGAGAGTCGGAGTGAGAACGGAGAAATGGATAAGTGACGAGCAGGGCGAGTTTAGGAAGGGAAGAGGATGTGTTGATCAGGTTTTTGCCCTGAAATGTGTTGTGGAGAAATATCTGGAGAATGGACATAAGTTGTATGCTGCCTTTACGGAGTTGGAGAAGGCCTATGACTGAGTTGATAGAGAAGGTTTGTGGAAAGTACTGAGAATATAAGGAGTAGATGGCAAGTTGCTGAAAGCAGTGAAGAGCATGTATGAGGGTGCAAAGGCAAGAGTATGTGTGGAGAGTGAGCAGAGCGAGTTCTTTGATCTGAATGTCTGGTTAAAGCAAGGGTGTGTGATGTCCCCATGGTTGTTCAATACATATATATGGATGGAGTCATGAAAGAAATACAAGGAAGAGCAGTGGATGTTGGTGTACCTCTGATAAGGGAAGAAAACGAGTGGAATTTGCCTGTACTGCTGTTTGCCGATGATACAGTTCTTATGAACGATAGTAAATGGGAGTTGCAGTGGCTGGTAAATATGTTTGGAACAATGTGTGAAAAACGGAATCTGAAGGTAAATGCGGGAAAGAGCAAGGTTATGGTCTTTCAAAGGGGTGAAGCCACAGAGTGTGAGGTGAGGTTGAATGGTCAGGTTATGGAGAATGTCAGCTCATTTAAGTATTTGGGCAGTGTGTTGAGTAAAGATGGGAGTATGGATGAAGAAGTGCGGAAGAGGGTTGTAGGAATGCTGAAAGCAGTAACAAGAAATAGGGTGGTCAGCATGGAAGTAAAGAAGTACTTGCATGACAGCGTGGTAATCCCGACATTGACTTACGGGAGTGAAGTATGGACATTGGTGTGGAGACTCAAACCAAGAGTGAGACGGGTTGAAGTTAGTTACTTGAGAAGTGTGTGCAGAGTTACATGGAGGGATTTACAGACGAATGAGGAAGTACGAGAGAGGTGTGGTGTGGATGTAGATGTGCTGGAAAGAGTGAAAAGGAACACCTTGAGATGGTTCAGCCATGTGGAATGTATGGGAAGCAAGAGAATGACTATGAGATTGTATGAGAATGAGGTGGAAAAACAGAGAGGGAGAGGTAAGGCGAGCGAGAGGTGGAAGGATGGAGTTAAGTATATGAGTGAAGGCGGTTCTGGATAGGAGGAGGGGTGTTGACCGACTGGGGACAGAAAGTGCATAGGGCCATTTCGTTCGTGGCTACCCCTTCGGGATCGCGGCGTCTGGATATATATATATATATATATATATATATATATATATATATATATATACTGTATATATATATATATATATATATATATATATATATATATGTATATACAGTATATATGCTATATATATATATATATATATATAGAAAGAGAGAGAGAGATTTATATGCACTATAT
>JBAKBP010006508.1:0-109608 GCA_037953745.1 Lithodes maja | reverse complement strand
CCCCCTCCCGATCCCACCCACCCCCCTCCTTCCCTCCCCCCCCTCCCAGCTCCGCCCCCCAAACGATGTTTAATATAATGAAAAAGAATATTATATAGATATGATTTCAGAATGTACACTGACAATTTGACGACATGCAATGTAGTTATAACCCACATCACAGGGCTAATGGGGGACATGAAAACGTTGTCTGCTGCTCTTTCTAATATACCAAATAGTAATCAGTTTCCATCCAGTGAGTCGAAATATATAGATTGAAGTCATCAAAATATCACCCATTTCTATATTAATTAATGTTACAGACATATTAATCTCAAATTCTATTAAGTACATTGCACAATTATAGGTTTGATTCCCGGAGGAAAGTAATGAAAACCTAATATTTAGTAGGGCCCAGTAATCATTGACGATATTGCCTATTAATATAATAGTCTCCCTTCAACACCCGTGGCAGCAGTTTTGAATCTCCCGCGCGGAAGGGTCAGGGAGTACTCTCATAAGTGCACACTTAATTCTCTTATGGAATCATCTCTTATGATCGTGTACCCTACAGAAAAAACTTTGTAGAAAATAAATAATAAAATTTAACTTAAAATCTGTTATATTATGGCTTTCCATGCGTGGATTTCTTGTGCCCAGGCGCAGGCCCCCTAGCGGCCATCCTTCCTTCTTCACTGATATATCAATACTCACTAGAAAATCAACGAATGGGAAGGAGATGGTGGGAGGGCCATGCATCATCAATGATTACGGGCCCCTACTAAATATTAGGTTTTCATTACTTCCCTCCGGGAATCAAACATATAATTTAATAGTGGCCCCTATAAAATGTTTAAGTTTTATTGTATAACAATAAATAGTTATAAAAATAGAAAGATTGCAAGCAGGGCGTGACTTCAAAGAAAGTCTGCTTGCTCATGACCAGATCTTTTACCTTAAGATCTATACATTATAAATTGGGAACATCCTTGTGCCCATACTTAAACTATAAACTCTTTGGAATATTGTTCTCTTTTTAATAATATTTGTACAGAGTATATAATATATATAATGTATATAAACCTGTATAAAATCAGGGCCTAACATATTATGTTAGGCCCTGATTTTATACAGGTTTAACTTGGTATAGGTGAGTTCTGCAAGACTGGGTTATTGGATTTATTGCAAAGTACATAAAGGGAATCAACAGAGGACATAGAAAATCTCGGATAAATGGTTTGTAATACAGCTTTATTTGAATTAAAACACTCGGGTATAAGGTACGTAATAGAATTCGCAAGAACAATAGATGTTGGAGCACTCGGGTAGGTTATTGGTCTTTTTATAATCTCTTAGCACTGCTCGCGGATTTGGATAGATTCTCGCTTCCCACTTCCAACGTTCAGGAATTATTCTTCTGATCACATTACTTCAACGACTCGTAGGTTACACAAATCACAAGGGCTAGGTATCTCGTTAATTAACTCTCTGGTAATATGATTCGAAATCAAAGATGCAATTATAAGCAATATGGTTATCTCCCAAGAATTCACGTAAAGGGAATAACTGTAGCTAGGTTCACTTGGTGGAGCAACACTCAAGACAGAATTATCAGTGGGGCGACTCAATTTGTATGGTAATTAAATCACTTATGTGGAATTGCTTTCTTATCTCGCCTAGTTTACTTTCCTGATATATTTTCTCTCTCCTAGCTTAGTAATCACTTTCTATTAGCACCAAATGACTTCGAGACACCATTGAATACTCTGGTTGAGTTATTTGTACCGTACACTAGTACTTCGAGAATTAGCCTATGGTAGTTTCCTCGTTATCTTGAGCTGGTGTGTTGGGGCTAACAGCGGATCCGGGGCCGTCCAAGTTGTCCGGGAGTGTAGAGAAGGGTTACAGATGGGCTGCTTGTGGGCCGGTGATGCACACCAATATGTTACTCCTGCTGAAGACCTTAAATGACACTGTTCCCGGCACGGCCGGAGAAGCAATGTATTGAATTAACGTAAGACAGTCGGGAGAAGCGACTTTTCTTATCTATTCTGGCCTTATGGAAGGTTCAAGGTGTGCGGGCGGCTTTTCCCTTTCGGTCAACACACAATTGTTGCCCAGGAGTTATTCTTGCTGAGTCTTCAATTAAGAGGTTCTCGCACAATCCCTTCTAACATAACAAGGTCTTTCTACCTTAGACCGGCTATGAGTTATGATTTGCTCGTAACCCCAAAGTAGTGGCGAGGCCGGCTTGCAATGCGTTTATGAGACAATCAACAAATTTGTAAATCGGTTGTTCACAGGTATAATCTTGCCCTTGGGTTCCCAGCTGCAAGAAAATATTCATGAAGGATTGATTCACTTCCTCACAGATTAACTTTGATCGCGGGCACCGAGTATCACTGTATCCTGAGGGTTGGAACACGTGTAAAAGACAACGAGAGCGGAACTACCGATACGTTGATATCTACGGATGAACTGCTGAGCTTTTGCGCGTGGGGGTTTGTATAGGGGGGGTCAAGGGGGGTTCTCGAATATTCCAGAATTGGGATGTCGGAGGGACACACAAGTTAATTTAATCGCTTGACTTAGGAAGGTAGTGAAAAAGGCCTTGTATAAAGTTAGTATGTAGGCCGCAATATGATTGGACATTTCTGACATCTTTACTCTAAGACAAATTATTAAGAGGGGGTATAGAGGAGGATTTTGGTGAGGGGAATTCTAGTTTGCTTGGCGCCTTCCAGCTTAGGCGGTAAGGCAGTATACATTAATATTTCACTCAAGTATCCTTTTCTGATCTAGTTGAAATGCAATTAGGAATCTAAGACGGGTTAAGGGGGACTTTGGGGGTTAGTTAGGAACGGGATAGGATAGGATTTTTAGGCTGGAATTAGAACTTGTAGTTTGTTATAGGTTAGAAGCGCCCAGAATTACTGGCAAGAATTTGGTGGGCAAAATGATGCCTAGGTAGGTCTCCGCGGGGGGAGACCGACGCGCAGGCCGGGGGCTGGGGGTGCCCTCTTGGGTAGGGTGCCAGCTGGGCCTTGAATATTGGGGTATGGCGTTTTTTATGTTAATGGGGTTACTATATGAGTTGAGGATATTAGGGGTTATATATTTCATTATGATTGATCATTGAATCTAGCTTTCGCTCACGAGACTCACTCGTGGGGGTTATGAACAGTGAGTTTGTAAAAATTTGCAAGTCAGAGGGGGACTTACCCTCTTCAAGGGGAGTGAGAGGGGGGGGACTAGCCTCGAGTGGCTGGCTTTCCTGTTCAGGTTGAGAGTGTTGGTTAGTTAAGTTAGAGGATAGCTAAAGGAGGTACAAGAATAGGTTTTTTACTCTCTGTTTACTGGAACTTGAGAAATGACTTACTCGGCACGGAATGAAACATCCTGATGGGCGTCATGCAACGGGAGGTTTGTGAATTTGGGTTGGTACGGGGGGAGGAAATGACAGGGTGGCTCAAAAGATTACAACTGGGCATGCGGTCACTAAGCAGAGTATTGTGGATAAAAAATTTAACTTGGGAAATGTTTACATGTATGAATGACGGCATCTTAGCCGTCGTTATAATAAAAGTATGGAACCTGGTTGAATAACTCAAGTTCAATTATATAACTACTTAGTTACTAGAAACGAACTCACTGAGCATGGGGCCTACATACGTTTTATCTTCGTAAATGGAGAGAAAAACTAGGTCGCTTCCCTGGATCTCTCTGGAGAGGATCGTATGCAGATTTGTCACAATTAATTTATATAAATCAACAGAGATACGAAAACAGAGCAGTGTGGACTGTGGGCTAGAAGGGGTGATTGATTAGACGTATAACAGCTGTGGGAAGGAATAGAAAAGGAATAATATTGTGGATAAAAAATAGTTAACCTAGAAAATGCTAATACATGCATGAATGACGGTATCTTAGCCGTCGTCATAATAAGATGATGGACCCTGGTTGGTATGCCCGGGATACGGTCCGACACAAGGACAGTGCCGCTATGTCGTATTAATATCAGTCGGGCATAGCTCTGGTTAATATTATATATATATTGGTTAGTTGCTAGAAAAGGAACAGCCGAGCATAGGGCTACATACTTTTACTCTCGTAAGGGAGAGAGATACGAGGTCTCTTTCCTGTATCCCTCTTGAGATGATCGTATGCAGATTGGTCATCATTAATTATATAAATCAACAGATATAGATTAATACGAGCCCATGGCATAGGGTTAGTATTACGTTTAGAGGTCAGGTTAGGGGGAAGAAGGGTGGTTCCTGGGGAGGGGGGGTGGGGGATACAGGTTGAATTATAGTCCTAAGGGATCGGAGATCGGCATGCTTATTTGAGGTCTGATTATTCATAGCTGGGAACCTACTTACATTCTAACATTATAAGCATCTGATATTAGAATAGTGTGGGCGGAAATGTTAGTTTTCTGAGGATCTCTGGCATTCACAGAAAAACGGATTTTCATGGGGTACCAATTTGAGGCGGTTGTACCGAGTTTGAACCGTAGCCAAACTCACGCGAAATAAATACGACGATGTTGCCCGGCACGACCTTTACCTAAGCACAGGCCTGCATAACCAAAAATGGGGATGGTCTGGGGTATGGATAGATAATTGTAAAAATGGGGGAACGAAGATAGGTGTCTTTCCTTTCTAGAAGTTCCTTAAATTATGTTAACCTTAGGGAGTTGGTACATCAATAAAATAGCAATGTGGATTTCAATGAGGTATGGGGGCTGTCTAGTGTAATTGCATAATTAAATCTCGGAATTACTCCTAGGTATTTTGTCTAGTGAAATGGAGGTTGAATTAGGAAGGTTGGGAACATATATAGTTAGTGGATAAAACAACGGGAGGTTAGGGACATATAATTGCTAGAATTGGGGACTATGATTGTTATATAACTAAGTACAGGGCTGACGTAATCAGATAGACATGTAAATGGTATATTAATTCAGGTAACGTCTATCTTGAGGAGTTATAGAATATAGATCGTCCCAGCATAATCATTTATCTTTCCAACTCTCGAATATAGATTCGTAGTCGGGGATGTTTTCTCATCTGAAGCAATAATAATAGTAACACACAAAGGATAGGGTACATAATAGGTTGAGAATAAATCCTACACAATTGTGGTTAAGAATCTCGGTTAATCAACTGGCAACAAAGGTGAAACATGAACATAGTAACAATCGACAGTAATAATGACAATCGATATGAGTCGGTGGACTCAAGTGGCTCTCCCAACTAGAACAGAGGGGGGAAGGGGCATGTAGTTTACTGAGGTGTCTTCAGATCGCCGTCGTACCTACACAATGAAAATATTATAGTCTGCATGGCTGTTACCTTAATTAAATACATACTTAGTCGGTACATCAAAAATGTTAAGGAATAAAGTAATCTGGGTTGTATACTAGAAGGCTGTGATTGAAGAGACGTATAACATGTGGAGTTAAGTGGACGGGAGAGGCGAAGTTGGTGATCATTATAGCTATCCTAGCCTGTGACGCCGGGTCCCTTCGTCCTTGGGGATTTCGTTCCTGGAGTATTTTAATATAATTATGTCAGTACATTATCTTAATCCTATACAGTATAGTTGCAACTATGATAGATATCTTAAAATAAAATAAAAACTAAAAACTTTTGAACCGTCATATCAGTTCAATCACAGCTCGTGATTTTATCACAATCTCCGGCGGAAGGGTTCTGTGGGGCTTTGGGCTATTCACCACAGCTCCCCCCCTCCTTTTTTCTCGCCTTAACCTTAATACATAATAGCACAGAGCCTACAAGACCTTCTGACGTAAAGCTACACAGGTACGTTTTGGCTTGTCCAGAGCGACCGACAGGTATCGAGTAAGGAAAGTATGGTTTGATGCCCACAATTGAGTGTTGGCAATGTCGTGTATAGAATTTTTTTGTAAAAATCTAAGAGAGACGGCCCACTTCCTGATGTCGTGGGCCCTGCCCACTATGCCGGAATTACTTTCTTTAATAACATCTACTAACAGAGAAGCCAATTTTCTCCTAGTAACACAATTACCAGCCTGGTTCACCCACAGAAAGCCTGGTTGTCGAGGGTGATCTGCCCTCATAAACTTAACTAAGGCCTCCACTGGACATAAAATATGATGTGTGTGTCCAAGTTTTAATGCCGGAACAGAACATTCTGAGAAAACTTGATCAGAGTGCTCATTCTTAGCTACAAAAGTAGGGGACAGCGCGATTTGGACCTTGTCGTGCAGTCTCCCAAACCTAAGGCAATTAGGTTCGTTGCTCATCGCCGCCAGCTCAGAGACCCTATTACCGGTAGCTAAAGCCATCAAGAACACAGCCTTGTTAAGTACTGAATCAAAATTCGGCGCAGTTATGTATTTACGCGATTGAAGCAAAGATAAGGCTTTATCAAGCGACCAAGTGGGCATGAGCTGATGTGGTGGTGGGCGAATCTTGAAACACGCCCTCATAAACCCTTTCTCCTCCGCCTGCGGTATCGAGAGACCAGTGAGATCAAAGATTCTGATAGCAGACAAGTGATTTTTTAACGTAACAACGGAAAAATGCTTCTGCTCAAATAAATAATCTAAGTATCTGAAGACGAGGGCTGCTGATGCATCGGATTGCCCTGACTCAACAATCCAGTTAGTGAAAGCATTCCAATGTGATTGATATTGCCTCTTGGTAGATATATTATATTGGTTCATAAGTTTATTAGTGACACTTTCCCCATACTGAGCTAGCCATTTGGCCTTGTAAATGTCCAGAAGGCAAAATTGAGCGAGGTCTGAAGGTTGCCAATTGTCTCTAAGTGGAATGCGGAGACCGGAATTGACACCGGGTCCTTGCACCATTTGTTCAACTGGTGGTACCATACCTGAGCCGGCCATACCGGTGCGATCATCGAGATTAAGCCCCGGTAACCTCTTAGTTTGTGCATCACCCTGCACATTAGAACAGAATCTGGTGAAGGAAATAGATAGATTGAATTCCACTTGTTCCAGTCCTTCAGTAATGCATCTGTTCCCCCCGCCGGGGTCACCCCCTGGCGGGTTAGGAAGAGAGGTAGCTTGTGAGTCTCCTCGGATGCGAACAGATCCACTTGTGGACGGTAAGGCTTTGCAATCATCTTGTCGAAGACGGATTGTTTGAGAGCCCATTCTACTAAGGTGCTCCGTCGCCGGGACAGAGCATCCGCCCACACGTTCGACACGCCTGGGAGGTATGAAGCATGCAGATGAATGCCCAGCAATTCGGCTGGGGCAAATATCTGTTCTGACACTATTAGCAACTCTCGAGACCTCACTGAACCTTGTTTCTGAATGCAATGGACCGCCACTGAGTTGTCCATCCAAAACGCTATTGATTTCCCTTGCAATGACGAGCCATGGGCTTGGAGAAAATAAAGAGGAACTAGAAGCTCTTGTTTGTTGATGTGCCACGAAATGCCCTGGTTCCAAGTGCCCTGCCCTTGATGGCCTAGATTGGATTGATATCCCCACCCCAGTGTTCCGGAATCGTCCGTGTTTACCCATACTGAAGGGGGAGGAGAAACCCAAGTTGTCATAGAGTACAGTGTTTCGGTCTTCGCCCAGACCAACAGTAAGCTGTGAATTAATCGAGGAATCGGCCATAGTTTTCCCTCCAGCAATAGTGGGAATATTTTTTGCCTTCCATGATTAATCTCTTTACTTTCAACTGGCCCAACTTCACAGTTAATTGGATCATGTTTTCCCTCCCTCAATCACATAGAAAAAAAAAAAAAAAAAAAAATGTTGAGAGAGCCGACCAGGGAGTCCCATACCTTCCTTGTCGTATTCAGACTGTGGAGAAAACGAAACAGTTTCTTGCGAAATCTGTGGCGATTGTCCACACTCTGAGTAAGAGTCAGATTGGCGGTATCCCAGACCAGCCGTATCCACTGAATTTTCCGTGTAGGCACAAGGAGAGACTTTGGCAAGTTCACCTTGAACCCTAGGGTTTATACATGATTGATAACTTTGTTGACATGATTGTGACATAACTCTCTCGACTCCGCCACCACTAGCCAGTCGTCTAGATACCATAACACCATGATGCCTTGGGCCACTAACGGCAGAAGGGCTTGCCGGACTAATTTTGTGAAAATTCTCGGTGCCAGGTTCAGCCCAAACGGCATTCTCCGAAAAACATAAGTCTCTTGCCCTATCCTCAAGGCGAGGAACTTTTGAAAGCGTCTGTTGATAGGGACATGCCAATAGGCGTCTTTGAGGTCTAGGGAGCACATCCAGCCCAATGGCGGAAGGGTAAGCCTGATTTGTTGTACTGAAAGCATCCTGAAGGATGGATTTACTATGTAAGTATTCAGGCGCGAGAGATCCACTACTGGTCGCATCTGCACACTGTCCCCCTTTGGCACTAAGAAAAGTCTGGAGGTGAATACTTTGCAGTGTGGTTTGACTAAGACAATGACCTTCTCTGATATAATTTCTTGGATTAGGGTTTCCACCCCCGACGAAACATGGTTGTGTTCGAGTGCCTGATGCAGTCTTGTCCGCCGGATCCACCGCCAGGTAATGCCTTTGCGTACTACGGTCCTGGACCAGGTTCGCTTGGGCCAGGCTCTGTGGCATACCTGGAACGACCCCGTTTGCAAACTGGGCTCGATTAGTGGAACAACTCTCAAATCCGACACGCCTAAGCACGGCCCTGGGAGACAGAGAGTATGGTTGGCTAGTTTTTTGAAGGGGGTGGTGGGTTGGTATCAGACGGTTGGCTAGTCTTGGCTGCCGGCTGTTCCTGATTTGGTTTGGGGTGTGACTTACCTCTATAACCTGAGTATTTGCCATGTTTGGGCTTGGGCTGATTACCTCCCTGCTGCGGAGGAGGCCTTGGGTCTCGAAAGGACTGTTTAGCATGAGGGGTTGTGACTTACCGCCGCCTTTGAGCTTAGTGAAGGGTTTCTTAAAGGGTTCCCTCTTAGCCTGGGAGGTAGTCGGCTTCCAAACATCCACCAAATTATAAACTACATTCCTCGTTTCTAAACTAAGGAGGGAGGCAGTTAAAACTGGGGAAAGGGTTACCCGGCGGCCAATGTCTTCCGGTAACTTCTTCACTAAAAATACTCGGAGATCCTGGCGTGCCCTCACAGCTTCCATGATAGCTACCCTAATGTCACCCAAGGATTGTATAGAGTTCTGTAATAGAATCCTACATGACAGCTCAGTGGCTTTCCTCACATTTTGGTCTGCAATGGCCGAAATTGTCCTAGCTAGGGATATAGTAACCTGGCGAGTGACAAGATATTGTGAGAACAATCGATAAACTTTGCTTCATAACTTAAAATCCCTATCTAGATGGGCCGGGGAAGGGGTACAAAAGGGGTCATCTAAATGGTGAAGAGCTATTTTGGGGGCTGCCAGGAAAGCAAACAAGGCTGGAGACACCCCTTCTGCCTTATTGACTGGTAATGAGAACCAAGCATGCAACTCTTGAGGGACCTGATGTGAGATTTTAGATGTAATAGTTGAAGCAAATACTTGTGCCTCTGCTTCCCAGTCTATCCATGTACCCACACCTACCTGCGACATCTGCAAGACTGGTGTGTGTGACTAATCAAGGACCGGAACTGTAGCCAGTTCCGGCATGAGTGCATTCAAAGCTTTTATGTCATTAACGCCATCTGCTTTGGACCAGTCTGCAAAGAGTCGTGCAGATGAGGCCGGCGGTACTGCCGGGGCAGCTGAGAAGACAAAGAATTCAGGATTATATGTACTGGGTATGGCCTTAATAGAGACATCTAGTAACCTCCCTACCTCATCCTTGGCTCTGAGTTTCCTATTCTTGTTAATTTCAATAGTCCACTCACCTGGAACCGGTATCTCACCCGAAATCGTAGGCTGTGCTAAGAATGGTTTCAAAGGATGTACCTGAGTCCAGGAGCAATCAGGTCCGTAGAGGAGAGGCATAGGGCCTTTCCTCTGTGGAACCTCCAAATGGGGAGAAGTAATATCAGAAATTACCCGCACATTAGTGGTAGTCATAGTAGCCGGCACAATAGTGCCTGCCGCCGTGGACGTTGTTGGGGGTAACACCTAGGTAGGGAATGAGGACTTAGGGGTGGGAAAACCTGAAGGGTATAATGGTCTAATCGTGGAGCTACTCGGGGGAGCTACCGGCCGCCTAGATAAAGGATCAGTAGAGGGAGAAACATGATATTGTTGCATGACCCTATGCATAATGTTACTTATTTCCTCTGTGGTTACACTCTTACTATGGGAACCCCTAGAAGATTGGGAACTAGCCTCTGATTCTTCACACATTGAAACTTGAGCTGAGGGAACATTCACTTCATCCAGCTCTTCATTAACCTCAAACTCTAGTAATTCTGGAATGTCCTGTTGTTCTTCCGGCGTTTGTTCCACCGGCGGCCAAACCAAATCAGGGACAGATGATGGTAACACTTCACTATGAATACTTTCCCTGTCTGTTCCTTGGCCCACTATCCAGCACCCTCGTTCACTCGCTGCGGGTGGCTGAGAGTCCTGTATAACCTGAGAGCTGTCAAAAGACTGAGAACTTGAAGGGAAACCTCTGTACTGGTCAGCTAACACTCTACTCGGTCCAGCCGTAGGGGCCTTACGTGGTACCTGAGTTAATTTTGAAATTGCAAACACAAATTCCTGTGGTACTCTTAAAGATTGTTAATGGTGAGGACTAGATTCAATGATCTCCACCCCCATCTCAGAGTCGCCGGATTGGACGGTTGGCGTACTGGAGGTAGGGGTCAAGGGAAGTGGCCTTACGGTAACTGCCCGGCTAGTACTGTGTCCTGCCTTGGCTGGTGTCACCTTCTCCTCCTTCCGGCGTTTGGTCGACCTGGACGATTCCGCCGATGAGTGCCTAGACTGCTTCCTGGGGGATCTCGACCATAACCTTGACCGTTGCCGGGGGGAAGCCGACCGCCTCCGCTTTGGTCGGTCCGGGGGGGGGGGGGGGGGGGGGGGGGGGGGGGGTAGCCTCAGTGATGTCACTCTCATTACTACTTGACCTACTCAGTACCTCTTTGGAAAGGGATTTCTTAGCTTTGGGCTTAGTAGATTTGCTGGAGGCTGACTTGACCAAAGGTGACTTAATAACTAAATTCTCCCACAAGATATCATCATCACAGTGAAGTGCCTTATGGGCAGTATCTTTTGCATAGGAGTTGAAAATGGTCTTCATCTCTTGCAATGCCGCTAGGCACGATAAGTCTTCCTTAGTGATGAGGGCCGCCTTTAGCTCAGAACAGACTGAACACTTTTTAGATACCCACAAGCCGCGAGAACAATCGAGACACTTAACGCATTTGATGCAAAGTTTGTGAGCAAATACAGGCAATAATGAGCAAGAAGGGGTAGCGCATAGCTCAAAGCGAGGCATGATGGAAGAAAAGAGCCCCCCCCCCCCTCCCGCCGGAATCAGCCACCCACCAGCCGCCGGGCTAGTTGCAACTGCAGCCCTGGGTCAACCTGGAAAATAACATTTCCAGGAATCGAATCAATGCTCATAAGGATAACCTGCGAGGTGTAAAAACATCTTATCTCAAGTCCGCCGGAAGTTAGCTATAGCCACAGCTACTCCAACCTTCCGCTGGACTCGACCATGGAAAACACTGGGGTTTCTCCATTTTAAGCTGATTGGACTGCTTACCTGTGACAAAATGTCACTGGCCCTAGTGACCTAAGTGGTTTAATTATCCGTGACTATTGAGAATAGAAAGATAAGTAACGTGCTTCATGACGTATCATAACACCTGCACACTAGACTGGAACGCCGGGAGAAGGAAGTCTTGTCGTATGACAAGTCGGTCAGGGCGAGTCTCCTCGGTGGGCCGAGGTTGCCCCCGTAGGAATTAGCATATTCCGCCGGAAGGATTGTGGTTCAGCGCACCACGCCGGGACATTTAGTTGTTCCCTAACTCGTCAACTAGACGAGAAAAAAGGGGCTCTGCACAGAAAGCCGCTGGAGAAAACAACCAAACATTTTAGCGGGGGGGAACTTAAGTGGCAAAATTCCCCCTACCAAAACCCCACATATATAAATAGGGGACGTCTCCCAATGGCCCACAAATTCCATGCAACGCACACATGTAGCACAATAATCGGGCAGACATTGGCATAATCACAAAAAACATAGAATTTTCAATCCTAAATTACCTGTAGCCTACATTGGAGACCCCTATTGAGGCTGGCCACGAGGCCTGAGAAACAGCACAGGATGAACTGACGCTCCGATGACCCAGCAGCAACAGCAAGCAGATGGTAGGCCCGAGTGTGGGGCCCAAAAGCAAATACGGACTCCAGAAGGCTCCGCACCACGTGCAGCCACCCTTGAACAAGTGCATTTGTTAATAAAAAACAAAATTAATATTCAACTGCCTCAAAGTGACGGCCTGAAGCATAATCTTGCAGAATGGTAGCCTCCTGGCTATAATATCAAAAAGCTAAAGGCACAAAACACAGCACAATAATAACACATGTGGCACCTAGTTACAAAAGTACCCTTATTTACACCCTACTGCGGTCGTGCCAATGGGGCAGCCCGTGCTAGCTAATCTATACTCTGTTCAATACAACGCAGATGTATACAAATGAGTAAGGACTCCCGAGAAGCGCAGGAACGACGAATGAAGCTGTAGCACTAGGACACCCGCCCTCCTGGCACGAGCGCGGAAGGGAGAAGAAGGAAGGATGGCCGCTAAGGGGCCTGCGCCTGGGCGCTGCGCACAAGAAATCCATGCATGGAAAGCCATAATATAAGAGATATTAAGTTAAAATCTCTTTTTTATTATGCTACAAAGTTTTTTCTGTAGGGTACCCGATCATAAGAGACGATTCCATAAGAGAATTAAGCGTGCACTTATGAGAGTACTCCCTGACCCTTCCGCGCGGGAGATTCAAAACTGCTTGCCGTGGGTGTTGAAGGGAGACTATTATATTAATAGGCAATATCGTCAATGATGAAGTATACAAATGATTAAATATACAAAGTATATATGATGAATATATTAGGCCTACAGAGACATTTGGCAAGCATCCCGAAAGTTCCGAATCCTTGCCATATGTCTCTGCAGGCCTAATATATTCTGCTTTATTCACTATATACAGGGTGTCCCAGGAGGAAAGGGCATAACTTTGGGAAACGATAGAACAAGGTATTCTACGCCTAAAATGTTCTATACTAAATATTCCAAATCTCGACCGGTATAGAGATATTGCATGTTGAAAATGGTATTTTCTTCCGTATTTTCCCAAAAGGCTGGCCTAGCTGTCCTAATGCCTACCACACCTCCATCTTTCTGTACTTATGTAACCATGTTATTATAAAGATATTATAATTCTGTAAGTTGCAAAATGATTATAGGTATATTAGCTCACTTTGGACCAGTTAAAAACTATGTGACATGGAAGAGTCCATTACAGTGATGCGGGGGAGGACACTACATTAAACTTTCAATATCTTTTTAACGGTTGAGGTTTGGAATTTTTTTCATAAAACATTTTATACTTAGAATACCTTGTTTTATAATTTCCCACAGTTATGTCCTTTCCTCCTGGAACCCCCTGTATACTTTGTATATTGGGCAATGTACTGAATAGAATTTGGGAGAAATATGTCTGTAACATTAACCCTCCAGCCCCGGGGGCTATAGCTTATGACTGTACTCCTGTACCGGGGGTTTTGAGGATTTTTTACCTATGTTAACTACTCTGTAAATGAATGAATATTGCATGTAATGTTGTGAATAAAAAAAAATAATGTTCCACAAACCTTCCTCTGTCGAATGGCGTTTAGTAGAGGTCTCTAGCCCCTCTGGTTGCATAATGGTGAGCGCGGGAAGACGAGTGCTTTTTTATGCGGGAATTTCCTCACGCGTCCGAAAGCGTCGGCCCGCCCTGGCTACGACGCACCTAGCCGCTCGCCGCGCCAAAGTATTTATCTCCCTTAGACGATTTTAGTGTTTGATATTGAGAATGTGATGTTTATTTGATATTTTCTAGTTATTTTGAGGCCAATTATATAAAATATGTTTATTAGGGTATCAATTTCACTGATATTGGTAATTTTCACTCGATACCGTACATTTTATTAGTAATTGAGGTAGGTTATTGTTGTATTAGGCACTGATTATTCGTTATCACAGGTGTTTATTATACTTTGGCCATCAAATCTTAGGTCTTGTGTCACTTTCACTTTGACAAATATGCTTTAGAGAGTGTCACTGTCACTGATAATGCTCATTTTCACTCGATACCGTACATTTTATTAGTAATTGAGGTAGGTTATTGTTGTATTAGGCACTGATTATTCGTTATCACAGGTGTTTATTATACTTTGGCCATCAAATCTTAGGTCTTGTGTCACTTTCACTTTGACAAATATGCTTTAGAGAGTGTCACTGTCACTGATAATGCTCATTTTCACTCGATACCGTACATTTTATTAGTAATTGAGGTAGGTTATTGTTGTATTAGGCACTGATTATTCATTATCACAGGTGTTTATTATACTTTGGCCATCAAATCTTAGGTCTTGTGTCACTTTCACTTAGTTATATGATTTGTAAACGTTTTATATACAATTTATTGTGTCTTTTTTCACTGATTTATATATTTCTATAGGTTCTAATCATATGAATGTCACTTGGTATATACATATGTGTCACTTTCACATATTATTATGGTGGAATTGTATTTGTATCAATTTTCTCATAATACTTGACTTTTTTATTATAATACATTGGTTTTCTTCCACTTTTTGCCTATATATAATTATAGTGTACATATTGTCATTTTATTTGGCAATTTCAGTATGATTATTAGAACTCCTGCTTGGTGTGGTAAGCAGCGAAGCACCCTACAGCACAGAGTGCCACCTTGCACTCCACACACTCCGTGGTTGACTTTTTACCTGGGTGCGGCCTCACCCTGCTGTGGTAGCAGACATGGCACCGCTTCTGATTTGTTCTTCCTGCTGCATTCTGAGGAAAGAAACCAAGCTGGTGCCTAAGCAGGTATGGAGCAGACTGCAAGCGGTCGATAACGGCGGGCCCAGGATGTGCCACTGCCCTCTGTGGCGTAGCATACTTCTCCAGGAGCCCCGTCAACACCTGCTTTTGGAACCTCCGCAGGCTATTGAACTTCAGGGGTGGGTTCTCATTCCGAAGCCTGTATATATTATAGGCATTCAGAATTGACATGTCCACCATATGCAGAAAGAACTTTTTGTACCATCTGCACGAGGTACGCAGGCAGTCAATGAAGCCTATCTGCATGTCGGACTTGTCCACCAGCCTCATGTTGACATTGTAGTCCAGGACAGTATCGGGCTTGGTCACCCTGGCCTGGGTGCGGCGATCCACCTTGCCAGTCTCCACCATTTCCCCCTTGTGGATGGTGGTCAGGAGGTTGACCTTCCGCTGGTCGTGCCAGTGGATAGCCAGAATGGGCCCCGACTTCTTCCTGAAGACATCACCTTTTTTGGTCTTTGCAGGGAAAGTTGGCATGCCCTTCCTTTTCCCTCGTACTGTGCCTACAGTCCCTGTCTTGCGCTCATGCAGGTACTGTGAGAGAGTGGGGGACGTGTAATAGTTGTCCGTGTAGAGGACGTGATTCTTATGGAAGTAGCGGTCCATCATGGCTTGCACCACTGCTCCGCCAAATCCAATGAGGGGGTCCACAAGCACGTCCCCTTCCTTCCCGCTGTACACCAGGAAGTCCAGGACATAGCCAGTTGTGCAGTCGCACAGCACAAATAATTTTATGCCAAAGCGATGTCTTTTGGAGGGGATGTACTGCCGGAAGCTGAGTTTTCCCCGGAACAGCACAAGAGACTCGTCAATGACGACCTTGCGGAAGGGCTTGAAGTAGGAGGTGAAGCGGTCTCGCATCATCTCATACAACGTCCTAATCTTCCACAGCTTGTCTGGGCGGTGGACGTCGGTGTTGGTGACAAGATGGAGCGCTGCGAGGATATCAAGGTACCGGTCGCGAGCCATATATTTCCCGAAGGCAGGGGTTGAAATCAGATCATTGGTGATCCAATAGTCAGGCAACCTATGCTTCCTGACATGAGGCATTAGCATGGTGAGTGCCAGGAACACCATGAATTCTTGAGGAGTCACTGGGGTCCACTTCCTCATATGGCCCTTGGTCACCTTGCCCAAAAAGTGTACCTGGAATTGGTGCTGCTTGTTTGTCTCTTTGACAACATAGCCTACCACCTCCTCATCAAAGAATGCCTCAAATAGTTCGTGTGGTGGAGCATTGGGGCCTGCAGGAAAATTGGGGGTAATGCCTGAACCCTCCAGTGCCTCATCAAAAGCTGGCACATCAGGGTTGTATCCATCCCCATCAACTACGTCTTGCCATTGAAAAACGTAGAATGGGTCTTGTCTACGCTGACGAGGAGCTCCAACTGGTAGCCCAGTACGCCCACGGCCAACTCGGGAGGCGCGCGCCCTAGGGCGGCGGCGAGGGCGTCGGTCAGGGCGGCGGCCAGGGCGGCGGGCAGAAAGACGGGCAGCACGAAGCCGGGCCAAGCGGGTGGGTCGAGGGTCGTCGATGTCCATATAGTCATCGTCATCGTCAGAGTGGTCATCTTGCCCTGACGGTGGACCTATGTAATCATGGCCAGAGTCTTCAGAGCGGTGCCCTTCATCATCAGTGGCCCCCACATAATCTGGCGGGGAACCAGTGATGCGTGGGCGGCGTGCGGGTGGGCGAGGTGGGGAAGGAGTGACAGGTGAGGCTGTGTCCTCCAGAGGTCCCTGGCTCCTTGGCCTGCGACGAGTCACAGAAAGCAATGATTCAGTTTCACTAGGCCCAGGTATTGGTGATGCGACCTCAAATACTTCTGCAGGAAGACATGTTGAAGGCGGGAGAGGTGGGGAGGACCGTGGGGAAAGTTGCGGGGACGTATGGCTGGGGCCGGCAGGGGTGGACGCCGCCGCGGGAGCCTCAAACAAAACTCTCTTACTTTTCTTCATTTTCTTGGTATATTTTCTACCTTTCCCCTTTTCGGCAGCAGTATGTCTCCTGTCGGGGGACCTAGGAGGCAAATAGGCCGAAAGTGGGGGTCCTCAACCCTTGGCAATGGTGGGGGTGGTGGGGAAGAATGCGGGCATCCGGGTCATCTTGGGTGGCGTGGGTAGATAAGGGAGACAATGGCGGTCGAGAAGGGTCACCACGCTGACCCTCACTCACAGCCTCATCCTCACCAACTATTTTAGCTTGTTCCCTAGCTGCCGCGGCCGCCTTTTCAAGTATTTTTAACTTGTAGAAATGGAGCTTGAAAGGCGATTTACCTGGGGAAGGGCTTGGAGTCGTGTCACTTATGCGAAATTTTGTTTGTGACCTTGAACTCTCCCACTCACTCACTCTCGCAAGTTCACTTTCTTTAGGTAAACCAGCTTCCTCAACAACTGGTACATCACCTTCATCACTCTCATCACTCTCAAATTCTTTCGCAAATCCCAGGAATTGTTCTTTATCACTCTCATGGCCATAATCACTCGACTTATAATTACTCGAGTGGTCACTCACTTCTTCATCAATCTTATGCTTGGCATCAGCTTTCTCATAAAGTCTCAAAGTCGTCTCAATACCTCCGGGAGATAACACATTTAGGCGATGGCGTCGGGGTAAGGCACGACGCACTATCAAGGGCGTCGTAGGAAGCACGATGTCGGACACGGCGGAATCACTATTTGGTGTACTGTCCATGATGGCGTCGGGGTAGATACTGTTGTTGTGGCGTCGTTGACGCCGGGTGGCGCCACCTACCGCCCAATCATCACAAAATGTGCGCGCGGCTTTCGAAAATCAAGCACGAAAGCAAGGGGCGTACATGAGGCCATCCGGGTTGCGCGGGCCGAGTATGTTATGGGCGTATATGAGGTCATCCGGGTTGGAGGGGTTAATTAGCCTTTTGACTACAACAGATCTAATTTAATTTGACTTTATGTTGTCCTTGTCCCAATTTTGGTTTGTTTAGTTTGCAAGTTTTACATTTTAATACACTATCTTAATAGCACTATCGTTAGTGAGTGCTGTACTGTATTTTATATATTATTTTGTAATAGTATAGATATCTTATCAATATTTGTATTTTGTACTATTGTTAATGTCTTGTCATGTTGCAAATTTGATTTTAAATAATATTTTGACATTTAACATTTAGTTTCTTTATTCATGCAGAGTTTAGTAAAATTTGCCAGAACGTCCCGGACTTCCCAAACTTGACTACTTCCTTTAACGTGACGATAGTGCGTTGTTATATGTGCGATTAGTTTGCTTGGGAAACAGATTAACTTGCTCATGTATTAATGTACACCCTATGTGGTGGATTGTGTTCTTTTATTTAATAGTTTTCATTTTAGTAAGCGTTGTTTCCACATAGCGATTTTGATAATTTAATTTGACTTTATATTGTCCTTGTCCCAATTTTGGTTTGTTTAGTTTGCAAGTTTTACATTTTAATTAACATTAAAGACTAGGATCTACACACGAGTAGGTCAGTCTATTGTTCACCTAGAGATGTATTAAATATTACCCTGAATCATAACCTTACCTGAGAGTGGCCATGGTGAGTTATAATAAGTGCTGGAGTGGGTAGCCTGCATGCTGCAATGTTCTCTGCCTCCCACTGTACCACGTCTATCATATGTTTCAAGTGACTGTACTGGGTCTCCTGGTGGTAGCCGGCCTTCACCCACTCAGATATTGTCTGAAAAGGTACATACACTAATATTCCCTCTTTGATCTACACTGAAATATATTAACCCCTTCTGTACCGGCGACGTCTTTTTAATTTTATTCTTGCTACTATTAGACGATTTGATTCGGTTTAAAAAAGGTCTCCAGCAATTAACAGGCTTCAAACTATCTCACTTAACTATTTTTACTACCACAGAATCTTCTTAAACTGCACAAAATCGTCTAAACATGGCTACAATACAAATGGTCTAAACATGGCTACAATACAAATGGTCTAAACATGGCTACAATACAAATGGTCTAAACATGGCTACAATACAAATGGTCTAAACATGGCTACAATACAAATGGTCTAAACATGGCTACAATACAAATGGTCTAAACATGGCTACAATACAAATGGTCTAAACATGGCTACAATACAAATGGTCTAAACATGGCTACAATACAAATGGTCTAAACATGGCTACAATACAAATGGTCTAAACATGGCTACAATACAAATGGTCTAAACATGGCTACAATACAAATGGTCTAAACATGGCTACAATACAAATGGTCTAAACATGGCTACAATACAAATGGTCTAAACATGGCTACAATACAAATGGTCTAAACATGGCTACAATACAAATGGTCTAAACATGGCTACAATACAAATGGTCTAAACATGGCTACAATACAAATGGTCTAAACATGGCTACAATACAAATGGTCTAAACATGGCTACAATACAAATGGTCTAAACATGGCTACAATACAAATGGTCTAAACATGGCTACAATACAAATCGTCTAAACATGGCTACAATACAAATCGTCTAAACATGGCTAGACTAAAATATGAAAGTCGTCACCGGTAGAGAAGGGGTTAAAAAGGCACCATCATTTAAACAATATTTTTGATCCGACCGTGACGAGTATTGGGTAAAGAGGTGGATATAGTACCAGTATAGGATAAGGATGTAGAGCAGAAGAAAACTAAAATAGAGTAACCCTGAGAAGAAATAACCCCTTCTGTACCAGTGACGTCTTTTTAACTTTATTCTGGCTACTGTTAGACTATTTCATTCAGTTTCAGAAGGGCCTCCAGCAATTAATAGGCTTCAAAATATCTCACTTATCCCTTTTTACTACCACAGATCCTTCTTAAGCAACACAAAATCATCTAAATATAGCAAGAAGATAATTAAAAGGATGTTGGTGGTACAGAAGTGGTTAACGAGAGCAGGAGAGTGTGGTAGTTAGTATGCTGTTATGTACTCTGTTTCCTGCTTAATCCTATCTGGTACATGCCAGGTCTTTCTCCACCAGCTCTGTTTCACTCCATTAGTTTAGAGATTTTACGATATTTCGTCTAATTACTGTAGTTTCGTGATTATTAGGCACTTCACCCCATTCAAATATACTGTATCTTGTTTTCTGGTTGAGCGATAGCAAATCTGCAATTTAGGAGAAACCATCAATTATTAATTTTGACCTAGGACCATGCCTATTGAGAACCATGGCTATTGGGCGCAGCTTTGCTGCGTGTCTGCCTGCTGAGACCGGAACCTCTCCGGGAGGTTTGGGACCTGGGAAACTTTTGCTGAAAGACCCGAAATTGGCCTGGGTCTCTGGGTCATCTCCTGGGCGACCTAGATGTGCGGCAGCGGCAATAATACTTTGCTTACGCAGAGTTGATAATATGCTAGTACTGTACAGTATTTTATTTGTCAAGAGCCCCAATTCTCCAAGTGGATTCACGAGTGTTCACATTTCCTCTTTATATTTTCCTAGGGGGCAACCTAATAATTAATTCCTTGAAAATAGCTGGATCAATCAAAACCCTCAATAACAATTAAACAAAATATCATAGTAACCCTCAAAAGTCACACCAGTGTTAAAAGTGACTGTAAAGGTAAGAACTTTTTGATCTCCCACATTGCATTATTCTAAAATGGCACTATCAATTAATGAAATGGTTTGATCTACTTAGTGTAATAGTCTTAGAAGACACTATAACTTTAAATAGTAAGAAAATGGCACCAGATATTATTTAATTTCTCAGAATAAAATGGCATGAAAGGATATCAAAATTTGAAAAACTAATAGTTATCATAAGTTAACATTGACCCATCCCAAGTTTAGGGGTTATTTTAATTTTTGTTTTTAATTATTATTTAGAGATTTAATTGTTTTTCCTATTTTTAAGTAATATATTTTGAGTTTGCTACCTAAGCTAAAATAATACCCTCTGCAGATGCCTTCTAGCTAGAAATGGCCTCACAAACCCCCTTTAAGCTAAACTAATTTTTTTTTTTTGGCAGAACAATGATCCTGCCAAAGGCAAGTTCCCCCTAATTTACAGGCTCGATATTGCTCGCCCAGAAAAATTGACACCTGAATGGGGTCAAACGTCTTATAATCGCCAAACTAATGGGGTTGGTATCCACTCTTTTTCTGCAAAATCCACATGGGTATGAACCACTTTTTGTCTACATTTCCTTGCCCTAATCCACTGCGCATAACCTTGGTTTTATATAAAAATAACTCCTAATCCTTTACTTGCCATGCCCTCCCTTCAGCACTTGAATTTGGCCTCAGCATCCTGGACATTAACAGCAATAGGAACAAATTCACCTGTGTATAGTGTACAGCAGTTCATGAGAGCATGAATACTTTTTATGGCTTATGACTACCGTGTATTACCCGTGAGCTGTGACTACTTTAGCATTAACTCTTTTTAGAACAGGGATATTTTTTCAATTTATACTTAATTCCTAAAGTTAATATAATCATCTAATGATAACAAGCTTGGTGCTGTACTTCATGTTGTACTGACCAAAGAGGATACCAGTACTAGTGAAGATGTAAGAGATAGAACAGCATGATAACTGGTGAATGAGACTAACACATGAAATTATTTATATATATCGTGTGTATGTATGTATATACTCTGGCACCTTCCCCAGTTTTCCTTTTCCTTTTTTTTTTTTTTTTTTTTTTTTTTTAAATGGGGGTGGCCGACTTGAGACAGAGCCCGAACAGGGGCATCACAACACATTAGAAAAACAAAAAATACAAAACATAAAAATCTCACACACAACTAGGTTGCCCAGGAGAAATACCCAGAGACCCAGGCCCATTTGGGGTCCCCAGCAAAAGATTCCCAGGTCCCAGATCCCCCGGAGAGGCGCCTGGAAGCATATACAGTCAGCCCCCCCAATACGCGATTCCACAATTCGCGAAAACCCTAATACACGAGTGACCCCTCGAAAATAACATTAATTAATTAAACATTAATTACGCGAGGTGGTACCACAATACACGAATCGAGAGCTAAGAAGGGGCCAAATCCGCTATTCCCGCTTGATACGCGAGCACGTCTACGTTTCGCGAGGCCCAGGAGTAGCTCTGAAAAAAGAAGAAGACGGGCATACGCCTGCCTTCCCTCCCGCTTACCCTCCCTCCCTCCCTCCCACAGTCCCGCTCAAGCGTCATAGCCGTGCGGAGTGACCAAACGTTTGTAGTGCCTGCCACTTTTTTCGCCATGCCACGCCAATATAAGAAGATTAACACACAAAATGAAGGTGGAAGTGTTGGATAGCAAGAAAAAAGGAGAAGGAAACTGTGCAATAGGCTTGTCAGAGTAAACTGTTCGTACGATTTGGTCAGGGAGGGAGAAGTTGGAGAAAATCGTGAAGTCCTACGGTCCTAGTCCTAGTCCTAGCCTATCTTCTACTAATTTTAAGGTAAGGTTTCATATTTTTATTCATTGTTCTTATTATATATAAGATATAGACTGTACTGTAGAGCCAAAAATGTCGAAAATAAGGCCAAAATTTTTGAAAATAGGCCATAATTGAGAGATGTCACCCATATCTAATTATTCCTATTTAAAGTTAGGTCCACAATACGCGGATTCCCAATACGCGATGCCTCCTGTCGCCCCTATTCTCGCGTATTGGGGGGGCTGACTGTACAGTATATTACAAATATTAATAAATAAATCAATAAAAATGGTAATTGCTGACCTTTCCCCAGTAGACCATGACAGTGAAGTAAGTGTCTAGCAGAAGAATGTGGTCGTGTACCATGGACCGGTCATCTAGGGGAACTTCCTGCTTGATATGGTTGAAGCAGTAACTGTACAGCTGGGGGGCTATCATCTTCAAACACTCACCTACCCGCTCTCGCTTCAGCAGATATCTGGAAATAGTACAACTTATTACTAGCCTTTACATTATCATTATTATATCATTATCAATGTAAATACAGTCGGCCCCGCAAGGGTGCGCACTAAAAGGGTGCGATTCTTCAACCGTGCGGCAGATGTCCGTGTGGTGCGTATAATCCAAGGGTGCGAAAAAAGCAAAGCGTGCGTTTTTTTCGCCCAATAACCCCTGAAAAACATGAACTAAGGAAAGAATACCTGTAAGTAGTCCCTCGTTATCAATGGGGGTTACGTTCTTAAGACTGCCGTCGATAGCAAAAACCGTAGATACCGCATTACCGTACATTACGGTACCGTACATACACGTACAGTATCCGTGGTCTCTATCCTATGTACTTTTAAGTGTTTCCTTTACACATAACCTTACATATTAGAGTATATTGCAAATATCTATCACTGAATACATTAGAGGCCATAATAAACACAAGAGATACAAGGTTCAGGCACAAATAAGCAAGTAAAAGGCGGGTGGACTTAGAGCTTCTGCCTTGTTTTGACAACATTAAAAATGGAGGTCGAAAGTGACGCTCCGATCGTCGGTGAATCCGGATTCACTCAAAACCTAAAGTCTTTAGGCTAATTATTTTTGCTCTCGTTTTCGGTGTATTTTCTTATTATTGTATGTCTTATTGTTCATCATTTAATCCACTTTTGGTTGGTATATTAGAGTAATATAAATAAACAATTAATCCGTCGATATATCAGTCGATACTCGAATCAGTCTAAAGTCAGTCGATAGTCGAATCCGTCTATTTGTTAGTAGTCTTGGCAAATCCAACGTCAAGGCTATTAACCTAATTGCAATGACGACTTGTCTATTTTGACTGCTATGTCGTCATTCCAACCGCGGTTAAAAAGAAAACGTCTAGAGTCTACTCCTTATCTTGCTCTAGGAGACGTTGTACATTAACCAAAACTACCACCGAAGGTGAAAAAAGCATAGAAGAGAAGAAAAAGGGGTTTACCTTAGTTACCGCTTAAGGCCCATCCCGTGTTCCGTCATGTGCAGATCCCTGTCGAACGTGCGCATGAGCGACCCTCTCTCGTTATCATTTTTTCACGCGCTCCATTGAATGAAGTCGCTTTTGTTGTGCTCCTTTAATTCACCCTGTTTAGGTTAGTTTCGGCTTTTCTGGCCTTCTTTTTTGTTAGACAGATGGTACGTGATCTAGGGCACACGTAAATGGGCTCCTAAGTGTGTATAATGGAGACGCGTGTGGAAATAGCTTACCGAAGGTACGGGGGCGCCTGGCGTTCCTCGTATATGTTTTTCATTCTTTCTCTTTTCATATTCTTTTTTCCTGTTAGTCTGGGCATGGTTTAGCTTTTAGCTTCGTTTAGCCTAGCTCGTTTTCTCATTCAGGAATTGCTATGCTCCTATGAGTTCTCATTTTTTTTTTTTTTTTCATAGCCTAGGTGTACAGTTGGTTCACAATCTGAGATTTCGTGGTGGCGGTGCTGTTTGTAGGGTTTGTGTCGGCCGCATAAATAGCGTTATTCCCGAGTCCCCCTTTCGAGCCTTCACTGTGTCTCAAGGGCCTGGGCGCTTGGTGGTTCGTGATATCCAGGGGTACCCCACGGGGGCCTCTCCCTCACACCACAGGGTTTTTCGCCCCTGACACATTCTCTACTCACGGCTAGGCCACCCTTTTTCTCGCCAGTTTCATTTATTGGTTTTTGTGTTCCCTTCCTGTTTTCACCTCCATCCTTTCATAGCCTTTTGCCCAATCCTGGGGTACCCCACGGGGGCCCCTGTTTGTGCCAAACCACCCAACCTGCCACTTCTCCTCATGGGCTTTGCTCTATCTCTGTGGGTTGGGTGGTTCCTGGGGGATGTGCCTCCTCTCCCCTGGTGTGTCTTCCTTGCCTCTCCCTTGACCGGTTGAGTCAGGATATATTCAAGGAAGGCACTGCTCAGCTTGATGGTCATCGTCGCTTGGAGTTCATAAGGAGTTGACGCTTGTTTGCGGGCCTTTTTTGGTTTTCCTAGACGCTCCTCTCGCTTTTTCGGCACCGGACCATCTCGGCCGGTCCCGCAAATTTGCGGTGTGCTCGATTCGGTCCTCTGGGACATTTCGGCTCCCCGCAAATTTGCGGAGATCGCTGGGGGGTTCCGCGGAGATGTGGGGGGGTTGTGTCGGTACGGTTATACCTCCATTGGCCCGCAAATTTGCGGTTATAGTTGGCTTTCACTGTTGACCTTTTTTATGTCATATTGTTGCCTGATACTATATTGGTGTATGCGTATGCACTTTACTGGTGTTATAGGCCCTGCATGTAAGATGTTGAGTGGTGGTTAACACTTTCTCCATCTTTGCAGGTTCTGCTGGTGCTCTTCCGCCTCGGCCGCCCTCCTCACCTACCTCTGTGCTCCCAGTTTAGGGTGAGTACGGATACCTGTTTGCATGTGTGTTCCTGTTTCCCCATGCTCCTTCCCTGGTTCTTCTTGGACATTCTCTCCACTTACTCCTTCGACGTGCTGATTCTGGTGTGTGTTCTTCTCGTGCTGGTCGGCTGCTTTGCTTTCGCCTTGGTTGTCGCTCCCCGTGCTTGGTGAGCCACATGTCCTGCTTGCGCCACTCGCTCTTTGTGTCCTCTACGGCCTACCTCCCTGCTCTGTGTGGCCCGTGTCTGGCCCTGGTGGTTGTGCTGCTCCATGGCCCTGGTTCCTCGGCGGCGGCTGTGGCCTCTGCTTCCCTTCCGTCGGTGTGACCGATGGTCTCCCGCCACATTGGGACTGTGGGCCACCGTTCCCCGGCCTTTGTTGCAGACCGGCTCCGCGTCGCCCTGGGTGTCCCTGGCCCGACTGAAGGCCGTTCACCTGGCCCTCTCCCTGCTCGGGCCCTCTCCCCTGGGTCCAGCAGCCGGTCGTCCCATCGTCGGGGGGTTCCCCGGCTCCGTCCACGCTCTCGCTCGCCTCGTCATCCGTCCTCTACTGCCCCTCGTCGTCCTCCTGATCGCCTTGACGACGCCCGTCGCCCTCGTCTTGGTTCTCGCCCTGAGGCCGGGGTTAGCGGCTCTGCCCCTGTGCGCCCTCCCCTGGCCTCTACGGTTAGGGGCTCTACTCCCTTCCGCCCGCTTTCCCAGCCCTGACGACTTCCTCTTACGTTGTCCTCTCCGCGCGCGGTTGTTCGTGCTGTAGCTGGCCCTCTGCTCCCTCCTACACTGTCCGGGAGGGTCCGCCTGGCTGTCGTTGCTTCTCCTACTTCGCCTGCTTCAGTGCCTCTTCTTCCTTCACGGTCTCGTCCCACGGTGGGGGTCCCTCCCTCCTCCGCCTCGGTGTCGGGCCGCCCTGTTCTCTCAGCCCCGGGGATCCTTGCTCTGTTTCCCCCCGCGGCTCCTTCTGGCCTCCTTTCACCCGGCCAGCCTTCCCACTCCCGTCGTCCTGCTCCTCCTCCTTCTTCTCTTCCTGGCCTTCACTTACCGTCTCGCCAGGGGGGTACCCCTCCTCTTGCCTCGGTGGGGATTCGCGGGGTTTCGGGGTCCCCCTTTCTCGGGAGCTGACGTGTCGCTGGAAGAGGGGGATGGTGCTGTTTCCCCCTCGGCCGTTCGTGATCGGGGACGAGTCCCTCTACGGCGCCACAACCGTCGTCGCTCGCCTTCCTTGGGCCGCGACGCTGCTGGTTCGTGTCGTGGGTCTCGCTCCCGCTCACGCTTGTCCCTGCGGGCCGACCATTCTGGGTGGGGGGGGGGGTCGCCTCTCTCGGTTCGATTGTTGGCTTTGCAGGGCTGGGTTGTGTCACGCTTCGACGGGTGCTTGGCGTCGTTGGACGCCTCCCTCTTCTCGCGCTTCTTGGCGGTGACTCACCCTCAGCGCCTCGCCCTCCCTACCCCTGCTACGGTCCCGCTCCCTTCTGCAGGCCTCCGCTCTGGTCAGACTTCAGCCGCACTGACATCCTTCCGGCTGTTCAGTCCCTGGCTGTGTTGACGGGTCTGTCCTCCTATGGGACGGGTTTGTGCGACGCCGGTACGCCTGGCTTCGCCGTCATGCTCGGTCGCCCTCTCCCCTTGGAGGTCTGGTTTGCTGAGGCCTTCGACTTCACACCGTTCCGTCGACGGCTCTCCTTCGGTCCCTCCCCTGGAGTCGTCACTGCTTTTGCCTCCTCTTGTGTCTGTCGGCGGGTTGGCCGGCGCGTTCTGGTCCTGGATGGGCGCGCCCATTCTTGAACTTTGTTCTATTGCTACCCCGTTCTTCTCTCACCCGGATCAGCCCACTGTCGGCACGGTTTTTCCCTTGCGACAGAGGGTGACGGACTTATTGTCTTGTCTTGGATATTCGTCAGGGTTTGTTGTACTCTGCGCTCTATACGTCGGGTTTTTTTCAGCTGGTTGCTTGGGTATGCTCGCTTCTCTGTCGGCGGCCCCTGCTTCCGACACGCGACGACGCGCTGTGTCGTTGCGGACCCTGCTTACGTCCCGCACCGACGCGCTGTGTCGCCCGCGGGGTCTTCTCAGTCCCGTCCTTCTGCCGGTCCTCTTCGGGGTGCTGCCGCCTTGCACGGGCGCAGGACTGGGCCGTTGCGGGCCAGTGCGTCGGTTCCGCCTCGCCCTTCTGTTCTTGCCCCTTTCATCCCCGCCGTGTCGGGGCTGGCCGGCCTTCCACTTCCGGCCGCCCTTCGCCGGGGTCAGCCCCGCGCCGGCCTGGGGTTGGGGTGGCCCGCCCTTTTCGACGAGGTTGGGGGGGGGGGGGGGGGGGTGTAGAGGTCAACGTGGCGCTCGTGCCCGCACGGCCCGTAACGGGGGTACCTCCACGTCAACACAATGTGTAGTTCTCTGGGTCGGCCTCCTTGTTCTCCTTCTCGCCTGGCCGACCGGGTCGCTCCCCTCCTCTCGGGTGCTCCCTCGGGTTGTTTTCGCCCTTGCGCCCCTCGGTTGCCGCGAGGGACGTTGGGGGCGGCGGGTTGCGCGGAGGGGTCTCACCTGGAGGTGGACGTCTCGACCCCCTTTCCGCTCTTGTCACCGACGCCGGCCCATCTCTTCAGAGGTGGCCCACGTGCTCACTTCCATGCCAGAGCTGGGTAGCGTCGAGGGAGTTGACCGCCGGTCGCCCGGTTTTCCTCTCCCGTGTCTTTCTGGTCCCGTCGGCGAACTGCGACGCGATGCGACCGATGGTGGTTCTGTCGGCCCTCAACGGGCGCGTCGTGCACACACGGTTTCGGATGCTGCCGGTACCCCTGGTACGCCTGGCCCTGTGCCCTCTGTCGTGGGTTGTGTCGCTGGCCCTCCAGGATGCGTCTTGGCTCGTTCCTCTCCATCCTCGCTTCCAGCGATTCTTGGCCGTTCGGACTTCCGATCGTGTGTTCCTGTTCGCCGGCCTTCCCTTCGGTCTCCACATCGCGCCGCGGATCTTCTCCGCACATGTGGGGCAGGCTCTGGGTCCTCTCCTCAGGAGCGGGCTCCGGATCCTGTTTTCCTTGGCCAATTGGTTGGTAGTTTCCGAAGCCCTAGGACTGTGCATTGGCGACGCCCTCACAGTCGTTCGCAACGTCGCACGGTTAGGGTTCCCCTTTGCTGTTCCCGAGTCACGCTTGACCCCGTCGCGTGTCGTGCCATGGGTCGGTCTCGCATGGGTTTTGTCCGGCGCTACGGTGACCCGGGGTCTGCCGGCCGCGGTGCACCTTCGGTGGTAGGTCTTCGCCGTGTTGCACTCGGTCTCCCTCCTGGGGTGGCTCTGGGACTCGTTCGTGGGTTCGCTGCTTTGGGCCGCTCTGCCCCTTCCCTTAGGGAGCCTCTGGCTACTCCGCCTCCTCCTCATGGGCCCCGCGGTGTTTCCGTTGCCCCTATGGATCGGCTCCTGCCACTCCTGCGTACCGTTCGCAGACGCTTCGGTCGCTGGGTTGCTCAGGGCTCGCTCTCTGCGGCTGTGCCCTAGTCCGCCCCCCCGCCGACGGTCTGGGTAGCCACAGATACGTCGAGCGAGGTTGGGTGGGGTTCCCGATCGAACCTGGGACGTCCACTTCCCAGCAGATGGGTGGGTCTCCCTCCACTTACCCGTCTATGCCCTCGGACTGTTGGTTCCTCTGTTCTTCCTGCGGGACCACGCGCTGGCCCTTCGGGGTAAGTCGGTGGCCTTCGGGTTAGACACTCAGACAAGCTGTCCCCTGTTTCCTTCTGCGGGGGTCCTCCAGGTCGTTGACTCTATTGGGGGTCTCGGTGGAGTTGTTCTTTCTCGCGGCCCGACACCCCTTCTCCTTGCATGCCTCCTCCCTGCCCGGGCCTGCCACCCTGTGGGCGGCCGCCCTGTCGAGAGGGCAGGGCGTTCTTGTTGAATGGGCGATGAAACGGACTGTGTTCGCCGACCTCGCGGCTTCCTGAGGTGTTCCGGAGGTCGCCTTGTTCGCATCGGGGGTGCCGCGCCAGTTGCCTTTGGGCCTCTCCCTCCGGCCTCGCGCTCCGGGGGGGGTCCGGCCGCTTTCATGGTAGCCTGGTACAGGTGGCGGTCGATATACATCTTTCCGCCCCCAGACGCGCTGTTGCTGTGCCCAGTCCTCGCGAGGCTGCGGCTGTACCACGGCTGCGTCTGGCTCCTCGCGCCTCTGTGGCCGGCACGGGCTTGGTCCGCCCGGTTGCCGCGGTGGTGCCCGAGTCCGGTCCCTCTACCTGTCTCCGGCTTCCACTTGGGCTCGGTTGGGGACCTGCGGGCCTCGTTGGCCTTCGCATCGTGCTTGTTCATGTGGCACGGTGGCTCCCGGTCCCCGGCCGGGCCCTGGCCGGGCCCTGACTGACTTCCTGCAGCGTTCCTAGCCGTCTTCTCCTTGGGGGCCTTACGGGTCCCGCTGGAGGTCTTTTCCTAGGTGGCTACAGGCCACTCGCCTGCCAGTTGGCTCTCCTTCCCTCGTCCTACGCTCCTTGTTTCACCTCTTCCGTACACGTCGCTTTCGAGTCGACGCTATACGTACCCACTTGTCTGCCGTCCGGGGGATCTTTGGGTCCGTCGCTGGGCTGGTCGTTCTGCCACACGAGCTGGATTCCTTCCTGACGGCTGCCTTCCGGGATCGACCTCCTCCGCGCCAGGTCCCTCCGCAGTGGGATCTGGGGCGGGCTCTGGTCCTTCTGGCTTCACCCACGTCTACAAGGGCCGCTCCGCCGGTTCTGTTGCTCGGGCGTCCGCTCTTCCTTGTCGCTCTGGCCACTGGGGTTCGGGTGTCTGCCCTAGCGGCATTGTCATGGCCCCGGGACTGCGTGCGATTCTCCCCGTCCTTGCATGGCGTCTCGTTCGCCTCCTCCCCTCCTTTTGTTACCACGCTTGGGAGGGCGGCCCCCGCTTTCCGGCCTTTCGCCGTCCAGGCTTTCCGGCTTGGGCATCCTCGCCATGTGTTGTGCCCGGTGTCAGCCTTGCGCTCCTCTGTTGCGTCTGTGGCGCCGCCTTCGGGTCCTGCTGTGTGGGTGTCTCCTCGGACAGGTGGGAGGCTCTCGCAGGTGCAGATGGGCCGCCGCATTTGTCGGACCGTTCGTGCCCGTCACCCTGTTTGTAGGGGTTCTGCGCACGATGTCAGATCCTTTGCTGCCTCCTTCCGGTTCCTGCCACGTCGATCCTTACCTGCCATCGCCTCAGCGGTTTTGTGGGTCTTCTATCAATTCCTTCATCTCCTCCTACCTCTCCGTGTCCAGTGTTCGACCCCCTCGGCTGGTGATTGCTCTCGGGGGTCGTGTTTCCTGGTGCTCTGGCGAAGATCCCTGGTCTTCCCCCCTTGTCCCTCGTTCTTTTCCTTTGTTTTATATGACAAAGGGGGGGGGGGGGGGGGTACGGGTTTGCAAGACTGGATTGCAAGTTTGGGATTATGTATTATTCCAGTACTTAAGTGTTTTTGCCACATTGAAAATTGTGTTTTGTTCTTGTGTTCAGTGTTTTTGTTGGTTTTTGAAGAAAAGGGATTTTGGGTACAGTCCCTTTTTGGTTTCAGACAAGTCTATGTTTTTGCATTACTATGAATGACGGGCATGTGTTAAAACTGTTCTTTTTAGCTACTCCTCAGTTTTTCACTCTTTTATTAGACTCTCTTGTTTAAATTGTGTCTTTGTCATTCATACTTTTGTTTTATGCATTGGTTTTTTTGGTAGGTTGGGCTTGGATGTCCTCCTCCTATTTGTTATGCAGCCTTGACGTTGGATTTGCCAAGACTACTAACAAATTGGGAGGTTTGACGTACCTCCCAACCTACCAAATAGGAAAACCTACTATTTGGTAGTAGTCTTGGAAAATCCAACGTACATAATACCCTCCCTCACGCCGGACCCCTGCCCATCCGCGTTCTTCTGCTGACGTGAGATGTGATAACGAGAGAGGGTCGCTCATGCGCACGTTCGACAGGGATCTGCACATGACGGAACACGGGATGGGCCTTAAGCGGTAACTAAGGTAAACCCCTTTTTCTTCTCTTCTATGCTTTTTTCACCTTCGGTGGTAGTTTTGGTTAATGTACAACATCTCCTAGAGCAAGATAAGGAGTAGACTCTAGACGTTTTCTTTTTAACCGCGGTTGGAATGACGACATAGCAGTCAAAATAGACAAGTCGTCATTGCAATTAGGTTAATAGCCTTGACGTTGGATTTTCCAAGACTACTACCAAATACAGTAAACTTCCGTTAATCCGACGACCGATGATTCGAATCTCCCAATAGTCCGAATTTTTCAATTTGAGGCCAAATCCGAATTCTCCCGATGGTCCGAATTTCAAGAAGTCCCAAAGTCCCCTTTTTGAGGCATTAGGCCACTCAAATGACACATAATGGAGCACACACATATCATATGTTCATGAATTCACTTTAAAAGTTTACCATTGTCATTGTAGCCTATTACCTACTTCAAAACATTCAGATTAATGGTCAAAGGAATCTGCTGATATAAACGTCTTCTTCTTCTTCCGTCTACTAGCAAGTTTGTCTTGCTCTTTAAGATCAGATGTGGTTCGGGAAGTAATGCCTTAACAACGGCACCTCCCTGAGAAGTTCTTGTAATTTTCCTTTTGTGATTTTCCTTTTGTGATGTGCTCTGTTATATTATATTGTATTGAAAGCACCCTTGTCTTGTTGTCTTGAAAGCACCCTTGGGACGCTCCGATCACTGAACTATAAATAGTAGCGTATCGGAACGTCCAAAGGTGCGTTTTCAAGCTCAAGGCTAATACATCCAAAGGTGCATTTTCAAGCTCAAGACTGAATGAATCAGTCTTGAGCTTGAAAATGCACCTTTGGATGTAAAATTACAAGAACTTCTCAGGGAGGTGCCGTTGTTAAGGCATTACTTCCCGAACCACATCTGATCTTAAAGAGCAAGACAAACTTGCTAGTAGACGGAAGAAGAAGAAGACGTTTATATCAGCAGATTCCTTTGACCATTAATCTGAATGTTTTGAAGTAGGTAATAGGCTACAATGACAATGGTAAACTTTTGAAGTGATTTCATGAACATATGATATGTGTGTGTGCACCATTGTGTCATTTGGGTGGCCTAATGTCTAGATGTTTTCGTCATACACAGGTTCATAGGGGTAAAGTCCGATAATCCGAAAAATCCACTAATCCGAACGAGGGCCGGTCCCCTGCCCTTCGGATTAACGGAAGTTTACTGTAGTAGGTTTTCCTATTTGGTAGGTTGGGAGGTACGTCAAACCTCCCAATGATAAAGCTATTCTATCTAATATCTAATCACATTTCTATACTGTGCAGGTATTCTTTCCTTAGTTCATGTTTTTCAGGGGTTATTGGGCGAAAAAAGGGTAAGTTTGAAGAGTCCCCGGACTACATAGTGAATTTCCCATAGGTTCTTAAGCTCCAAGGGTGCATTTTACAAGGGTGCGCGCATGTCTCGGACTTAGGTAACCGCACCCTTGTGGGGCCCACTGTACAGATTAACTTGCTAATGTAGTAATGTACACCCTATGTGGTGGATTGTGTTCTTTTATTTATAAATTTTTGTTTTACTTAAGCGTGGTTTCCACATAGCGATTTTGATTAGTTGTTTTGTCTTTTTGCTGTGTTTGTATACATTTTGGTTTGTTTATTTTGCAAGTTTTACATTATAATTCTTATAAGGCGTCTTTCTGAATCCTCCCCAGGCTATTTACGAGCTATGATTTGTGACTAACCATCGTCTAGGAATGTGCCCTAAATTCTCTTTAGGCACATTAACCCTCGTCGTCACCCGGCCAGCTTTGAACTTTCGCATCACTCGTATCTGGGTTTTTTTTTACATGATTTTGTCTACTGTACTTTATAAATTCATAGCTCTGCAATTAAATTGTCTAACCTAGGTTAGTTATATATCAGAATATAACACTGACTGTTATTTTGATAATGGTGAGGACTGAAACACTCTACACCAAGTGGTTCTTGTTTGGTGGTGAAAATACGACCATACTTTTCGCCAACATGTCATTTTGTCGTTCGAACGTTTGGCCGATATTATCGTCATACGGCTTCAGCTTGTAAACACTTGTGCAAGTATTGATTTATTGAGTGGACGCTTCGTCGGTCTTATACTTTGTGCGCTCGTCACTCCTCTGTTTGACCCTCATTAGTGAAAAAAGTGAGCACATGTGTTTCAAGGAAATACAGTACTGTACTGGTATAAACTTCAGTGTGCTTTTTGGGGGGCTTAAATCTTAAGTAATGTCAATTCAATAGCTGCCTATAACTGACTACATGCTATTTACAGTACTGTACAGTAGGTGTTCTTTGTGCTTACAGACTACTCTCATGTATTTATTATTTCATCATCCATCTATATCTATCTACAGTATATACTCTGGCACATATTCTATTTTCTTTTTTCTTTATTTTATTATTGGGGGTGGCCGACTCGAGACAGAGCCCGAACAGGGATAAAAATAAAATAAAACACATACACAAA
Organism: Lithodes maja; assembly: GCA_037953745.1. NCBI lineage: Eukaryota > Metazoa > Arthropoda > Malacostraca > Decapoda > Lithodidae > Lithodes > Lithodes maja. The sequence goes on along the minus strand of JBAKBP010006508.1, from coordinate 75,816 downwards.
CACACAGAAAATCACACACACATCTAGGTCGTCCAGGAGAAATACCCAGAGACCCAGGCCCATTTGGGTTCTCCAGCAAGATTCCTAGGTCCCAGATCTCCCAGAGAGGCTCCGATTTCCGCAGGCAGACACGCATCATCATGAAATATATATATATATATATTTGATTGCTTGGATTACATTTCTTTTAATTTAACGGATGCTCTTAATTTTGTGCCGACTGCCTACTGCTTTTGTCTTCATGTGGACATACATTTTGTGCCGATTGCCTACTGCTTTTGTCTTCATGTGGACATACATTTCAAATGTTGGCTTTCAAATAATGTACCGGGCTACCATAGAGCAGTTGGGAGTATGTACATGCTTAGATTTATATGCAGTATTCGAGAATGCATAATATATCATAGGATTGTGCATAAACAGCGCTGGTTAGGCCGCACCTGGAATATGCAAACCAGGTGTGGGCTCCATATATGGTAAAGGATATAGAAGCAGTGGAGAAAGTGCAGAGGAGAGCTAGCAAGCTGGTACCAACGTTGAAGAACGCAGGCTATGAGCAGAGGTTGAGGACACTGGGGCTTCCGACACTGGCATATAGGAGAAAGAGAGGGGATATGATAGAGACTTTTAAGATAGTGTCAGGAAAGTACGATGAGGATGTGTGTGAAGGTATCTTCTTGATGCGGGAGGGAACAAGAACGAGAGGACACTCTAAGAAAATTTACAAAGAAAGAAATAGGCTTGAGAAGGCAAAGAACTCATTTTGTGATAGAGTGGTAAATGAGTGGAACGCACTGCCCCAGTATGTAGTCGATTCCGAATCAATAAGGGAGTTTGAAAGTAATCTTGATAAAGCATGGGGAAGACAAGATTTGAAGTTTGATTATAAAACAAAAATACAGAATAGTAAAAATGTTGCGTCTGCTACCGCCGCCGCCAACACCGTGAACGACCGCAGCAGTGCAAGTACTGGTACTGAGCTGGATACACAGGCATAGTTTGCCTTTTTCCAGAGGATCTACTGTAAGAAACTGTAAGTAAGAATAAACCTTTAACTGTCTTGATAGCGTAATGCTTAGTGTGCGGAAATTCGGTGTGAGTATCCTAGGTTAGAGTCCTTGGAGTACCACATGTATTCATTACTTTCATTGATTTTATTAATTAGGTTTATTTGTAAGTTAATTGGTGGGTTGGTGATAACAAATATGAATCTATAAATAATAGTTTTATCATCCGAGAAACCCTTTTTCTGATGAGAGCGTGTGTGCTGCGTGGCCTAGACTTAATTTCATGTTTCTTACGTCTTGGCCAATGGTGGTGCTTATGATCTGTTAGCATAAGTCTACCTTCAACAACCTGACTGTAATTCCTTTAGACTGCCTTTGTGAATGCATCTGACCTACGCAGTATAAGAGTATCTTTTGTCACATGTGCTTTCCCATTGGCTATAGCATTAATTAACCCCTTTAATACGATAACGATAACGTCAACTGTTATTCATTCGGCTATCATTAGACAATTAAGAATCAAAGGTAAAGTAAGCAAGATGTCATCGTAGTGAAGGGGTTAACAAACTATCGAGGTTCAAATTGCCAGATGAAGTGTTAAAGGTTGTAACTGACCTGTAGTAAGTGGTCATGTCCGGTGAAGTGTTGTCTAGCTGGACCAGGGGTGATCTTCTAAGATGGTACAGGTACAGGGAGACCTTCTTAAACTTCTCATGTAGTGGGAACTTCTCCGGATCCTTTCTATCAAAGTGAATGAACATCTGCAACTGAAAGATATAAACTTGTATCACTTATAGAGTACTGTACTAGCAATACAAGTACAGTACAAGCATTTTAGCAAAAGATGTATTGGAGTCATAGTACTACAGTAAACAAATCATAAAATGAAGTCTGTTACAGTATTTGACAAATAAGTAAACCCACAATGACATACAGATATATATTTTGAAACTGTTTTGGCAATTCCTCAGTGGATGTTCAAGAAAGGAAATAAAAATAAGGTTCTGTCAATAGAGAAACCTCCTATATACCCGTACCTATGGGGGTAGCTCCGTCTACTGGTCCACGTACGCTCAGGTGTACGTCAAAGATTATACAGGACCAAGGCTAATGAGCTACAGGTTGTCATCTAACAGCTCTTGGTAAGTAAACAGTTGTGGAGAATTAAAAATAAACACTCAAGTAGTTTGCATACAAAAGTATAGAGTTTTAAGGGGAGGTTTTTAGTTTGTTCCCTAGACCTCCATCAATCTTAAAATTACACCCACTAGACCCCCTTTCAAGATAAATTTGTAAATTTTTCGGTAGAAAAATGTCCCGGCCAGAGGCCAGTTCCTCTTAAATTATAGGCTCGCTTTCGCTCGCCAGGAAAAATTTGACACCTAAATGGCACGAAGATTTTAAAACGGACAGAATGGGGGAGAAAGTTCTTAAAATCGCCATACTAATGAGGCGAACGTATTCAAATCTAAAAAACAATGGGGCTAAACATGAGGAAGAAAGGGGTCCAGAAAAAAATCCCTCAAGTGGAAATCTCCCCTTAAGTAAGGCCCTACCAGTTTCATTAGCATATAGTCAATCCATTGGGTTTGGTCAGTGGCCCCCTGTGTTCTGTCAAGAGCCAGATGAGCCAACATCACCGCTGCTGCCTCACAGTCCAACCCAGGTAAAATATCCCTCGATTGTTTTACTGGCTCCGACCAACTGAAACAAAAAAATAAAGAATGGAGGTTCATGTAATTTAATAATCCCTCCACCACCATGACGTAATTTTCATCCTATTTTGGTTACCATTAGATGATTTTCTTCTGTTTATAATCTACCTCTGGGACTCAAATGGGTAAATACGATCTCCATAAATCTTCTTAATAACAAAGGTACTTCTTAAACTACAAACTATCATCTAATTTTAGCCACAATCAAAGATAAAAAGGTGTTATGGTACTGAAGGGGTTAAACACCTACACCTATAGAGAAGTGATGGTGCACTGTAAATATAAGGCATTGGCTGGCACCCACATTAGTCACGAATTGCTAGGTCAAGTTGCCCGGGCTTGACATCTACCAATGACATTTTGACAGTGCGGGCTTGATCCGCCGAACCTTTGATCAGCAGCCCACACTCTACTGACTATGCCACAGCTCGCGACCAAGACAGGTCTACAGTACATTATTTATATTTCACAGGTAATAATTTTCTGTTTAGTAATGGCTGCATAAGAGTCAGCAGGTGTACAGTATACCCAAAACAATTCTCCAGAGGGAGAGTCCGAAGGTTATTGCATTGCTGGGCTATAATTGATATAAGAACAAAATAAATAAATAAATATACAAGTAAAACATAAATAATAAATACCAGTAAATACAAACTAAACCAGCAATGGGGTATGTACAGTTCCGGACAGATCAAACAGCAACACCCCGTCCACCAGCTGGGTGGTGTGGGGCTCTGCGGATTTGGTAACACTGGCAGGAGGTGGGAGGGATGTGGGTGGATGATGAGGGGAGGGATGTTGTGGGTTTAGGGGGGAGTGTGGGAGGGTGAAGAGGCAGTAATCATGGTATGGCTGGTGGGAGGGGGCAAACGAGTGACGGGGTAGGGGAGAACAGAGTGACAAGCAAATTTTCCTATAGAACAAGCTACTCCCACAGGATTCTAAATTACACACACCTACAATATCACTGTATGCTCTCCCCTACCCTGTCACTTGTTTGCCCCCTCCCACCAGCCACACCATGATTGCTGCCTCTTCACCCTCCCAATTCCCCCCTAAACCCCCCACATACCTCCCCTCATCACCCACATTCCTCCCACCTCCTGCCAGTGTTACCAAATCTGCAGAGCCCCTCACCACATAGCGGGTGGACGAGGTGTTGCTGTTTCATCTGTCCGGAACTGTACCTGTGGATAAACATAAAAACAAAACAAATAGAAAAACAAAATAAGAATGTATACATTTCTTGTGTAAATTTCTTCCTAAATTGACTAATTTCTCGAACGTGACGATAGTGCGTTGTTATATGTGCGATAAGTTTGCTTGGGAAACAGATTAATTTTATCATGTAGTGATGTACACCCTATGTGGTAAATGTATTCTTTTATTTCAAAGTTTTGTTTTACTAAAGTGTTGTTTCCACATAGCAATTTTTATAAGTTCCTTTACCTTTATATTGTCTCGTCCCTGTTTTGGTTTGTTTATTTTGCAAGTTTTACATTATAATAGTATGAGGATATTGGGTTGCAAAAACAAGAGGTTTTACTAATTAGGGTAATACATACTGTACATACAAGTTTAACCCTTTGGCGCACGATGACTCGTTCAGAGTCATTAGGTATTTTTTTCCTAGGCGCACGATGACTCGTCAAGAGTCATTAAACTTAAAAATATTCGCCAAAAATTTAGTTTTCGTCTGACGCGCGTCATATTTGGCATAGATATTAAGTATTAACCCAGTGAGACCCAGCGTCGCACGTGTTGCGTCGGCAGTGTTTGATCACCAACTCCCAGCGACGCATCACGTGCGTCCGACATATAAAAAACACTTACGTGGCTCGTAAGGTAGGAAATGGCGGGAGAATAGGAGGGGGAGGTACCGTAGTGTGTGTGGGAGCCGGGCCAGTAGGTGTGAGCGGGCCGAGACAGCCGCGCGGCTGGTGGTGGTGGGCTTAGTGGGGATAGTTTACACCCTTAGTTCACCGCCACTTTGAACCTTCATTACTCCGGTCGTATGGGAGCTAGAGGCTTGAGATTTATGTGAGACACTCCTTAGGATGTATGCCGTACAATGCCATACTCAGGTTTTACCCTAGTGCTCCCGGGCGGGTGATCATGCGGGGGAGACGAACTATTGAAACCCCCCCCCCCCCCCCAAATGACCGAAATGAGTTTTTTTTTTATTTTTGTCTTCATTTCTCACCATTCTCTTCCATTTTGGCTCAACAAATTTTTTTGAGGCTCCCCCCCCCCCCCAAAAAAAAATGTCCGAGGTGATTTTTTTTTTTTTTTTTTTTCATTTCTCATCCTTGTCTTCCATTTTAGCAAAAAAAAAAAAAAGAAGTGAAAATGGCTTGGGACTGGGGTGAACAAAATATTATAACTAGCCGGGGCTCAACGGGTTAAGTCTAGTTCAATGGGTACAATTGGCAACCCCCTCAGTTTAACGGTTTACTCACGGCTGGCTGGGAAGGGAGCAGAGTACAGCTCAGTCTGTTTTTCGATACTTTCACGTTTATTCGTGTATCTCAGTAACTATTTAGTTCATAGTAATTCTGAAGTTACCAGTGGAATCCTCATTAAATTCTGCTTCTATATTTGTATGCAAATCAAAAATGTTGTGGGCAAAATTTTGAGCTAGCGCGAGTTGGAGATAAGGCATTTAATTTTGTTTTTACAATTCTTATTTCGGAGTGCCCCAATGTGGTTGTTTTGTATTTATTCTGTTTTTATTCGCTTATCTTCAAGTTCAATCAATAACGAAGCCGATGGTACCTCATTAATCCAAATACAAGGATTTTTTGGTGGATAAAAACGTCACAGAATCAAATTATCGCCGGGCACAAAACTGGCTCTGAGTGAGCTGAGATATATTTAGGGAGTGGGAAAAAACTTTGATTGGAAACTATAGGTGCGCCAAAGGGTTAAAGACCGTTTTGTCCACAGAGAATGTGGTTACAGTCTCACGTCCTAAATGGCGGCTTTCCAGGCGGCCCTGTGAAGGGCTGCCTCTGTTGTCAAGTTCTTTATTTTAAGATCGGACCGGAGTATCCGAGCCCACGTCATTCTAGGTCCACCACTACGCGCAGCTCACCCCATGTTCACAGTCCGTCATTTCCTCACCCAGTTCTGATCATCCATCCATGAGCATCAAGTATCTTGGTTAAGATGTTAACCTCCTTTAGAGTTGTCAGTTAATGTAATAGGGTTACTTGGCTATTTTTACATTATTCAGAACTGCATTGGTTTACAGGTAACACTAATCCATGTATTGTATTATGCTCATTCCACCCATTACAATAAAAATACAAGTAGACTGGGATGGTATGGACATGTGGAGAGAATGGATGAACAAAATTGGGTGAAAAAATGCAGGTCTGTGATTGTGGAGGGAACTGCACCAAGGGGTGGACCGAGGAAGACCTGGGATCGGACTATACGTGCCGATCTCAAATCCAAAAACTTGACAAGTGAAGCAGCCCTTAACAGGGTTGCCTGGAACGCCGCCAGTAGGACAAGAGACTGAAACTGCACGTATGTGTGGAGCACTCGGTCTTAACATTTTATGTATGTATGTAGGCCTACTGTAATTACTGCAGCAGCCAGAATTCATGCCAGATTATCAAATGTGACAGACTATAGATATATAGGCTCTTAATCATCTGTTTATTCTTCAAGCATTTCAAATGGCATAAGCACCTACAGAAGTTGCATGAAAGGCTTGGAAACAACTTAAGTAGAGGGGCACTCAGTAGAGTGCATATCTCTGCCTACATAGGCTGTTTCTTTACTATTAATATAATAGACCAAAATGTTCTTCTGTATCTGGATTCCAAGATATGATCCAGACAACCTCCTAGATTAAATAACTTATTTCTTGGCCCATATCCAATCTGCCCACCAAATTTATGAAAATCTCCGGATCGCCTCCTAAATTGAATCACTTCTTCCTTGGCGCATATCCAATCTGCCCACCAAATTTAGGGAAAATCGGTTCGAAGCGTATATCCTATCTGCCTAACAAATTTCGTGAAAATTAGTTCATTGCTTTGTGATATCTTATTTACTAACAGACAAACAAGGGCAAATATATAACCTCCGTCCTACTTCGTTGGCAGAGGTAATAATAGTACTGTAATATTTAAGAGAGAGAGTGAGAGTGAGAGTGAGAGTGAGTGAGTGAGTGAGTGAGTGAGTGAGTGGGGGTGAGTGGGTGGGTGGGGGTGGGTTAGAGTTATGTAGAGCAGATTAACCAGTTACTGGAGGGACTACCATACTGTACATCCAGGTCGTACTGATATAAACGGCGATTAGACGGCATGTAATATTTGAAGTTAGTCACCACATCCTCCTGGGCAAACCACTTGACGTAGCTACGACTTCTGATTTTTACCATTCTCCAGAGGAAGATTAGAGCTTGATTTACCAATTTAGTGGATGCCTGTAACCCTTTCAATTTCAGAGAATGATCGCGTCAAAATTACCTCGTCGGGCGGGGTAATTTTGCTGGGAGGTACACAAGCTTTAAAACAAAATCTGTGCCGTGGCCCAAACCATTTTTTGACAGAAACGGTTATAAGTATCTTTATGTACTTATGGAATTTAAAGTTCCATATGTGGCATTTTTTATTGAGCAAAAAAACACTATTCACGGCGAAATTACCCTGTTTTACCCTATTAAATTTATCAAATAAGGTTCAACAAATGTTCTGTGGGTAGTTATTAATTGATTTTGTGTATAAATTGGCTAGTCTACCCTATCCTCCCTATGGTACTTTAGATTAGACTCACGTTCTAGCAACGGTGGTGACCCTGGTGACAATATGACCTGCAGAGTTTTGGTAGGAGGTGACAATCTGAAGGACAGGTCGCCCCACCATAACCTGTCCCGGCTGCCTGGTGGTGATGGTCAGGAACAGTGCTAAGGTGGTATTGGAGGTCAGCGCACATAGCTTCCACTTGTTGGTCTGCCCGACGCCTATCTCCACATCTGATACATGCTGGGTGATCTCTTCCGCTGAGATGCAAGGGCTCAACACTCCGGCAACTGGCAAGTCAGTAAATCAGGTACTGGTAAATATCAGAGCTTTCATCATTCAAATTACAGTACATATAATGATAATAAAAATACAGCATGGCAGGTGTTGTTGTTGTTGCTGTTCCCCAGGCTTCCTGGCCGAACAGCCCCAAGGCCCCGAGCAGGGCCAAGGCCATAACCGAGCACCCCCACAGATCCCTCCCTGCCTACCACAATAAAGCCTGGGTGACCGAAGCCACTCCATGGCGGGGAGCTGAGGAGGGTGCAGAAACGCCCGGGAAACCAAAGCCCCACCCAGGGCCCTGTGCCCCTCAGCAATTATGAAGAGAAAGTTGAGGGGCAAAGGAAAAAATGTGATGCTTTGGCTTCCAATCTGCCAACATCTAGGTTGGCAGATTGGGAGGTTAATCCACGGAAGAGACGCCGTCACTTGAGATCTAGAAAATATATAAGTAAAAGGAACAGTCAGAGTAAGCTATGGGTATGGCAGAGATTGCTCAGTTCTTACTCTGATAGACCAGCCCATCACCACATGACTAGAACCCAATCCTCTCAGCAACAGCTAGGAAAGGCCCTAGAAAGCCACCTTTGGCAGGGGGATAGCTCCCCTACTTTAACCCCTTTCGAAGTTGGGCACCCGCCCAATTTATTCACTCACTTTGATACAGTCTTGTAGTGCAACTCTGTATAAAGTGATCAGAGGTTAACCATTAGTTGGCGGCACACCATGGCGGAAGGCGGACGCAAGTTTGAGGCTCCGGCATATGTTATGGGAATAGTAAATTAATTCAAGGATATCGAGTGCATACGGGGCTAACAAGAAGAGGAAGGATTTAGTGAAGTGTTTGGAGGATATATTGGTGTGGTGGAGGGGTGATATATAGTGTAATAAGAGTGTGTAGTGACGGGACAGCGGTAGGGGTGAGTTGTTGAGTTTGTAAACAAACATGGCAGAGGGAATTTCGGGTATGACGGAGGCGGAAGGAAGGTTACAACGTTTTCGGGGATTTAAGAGCACAGATAAGAAGTTAGAAGAGGTTAGTATTGTTGTGAAGGATTTGGAAAAGTGGATGAGTGATACGGAGAAATGGAAGGGGGATATTGGTGAGAAAGTTAAGGCACTGTGTGTAATGTGTGGTGTGATAGATGGGGAAGGGAATAGGCCTAGCGAAGGAAGTGAATGCAGGCCTTTTTTGGCAGTTAATGAGAGCCTAGAGATGGTATTGAAAAGGGTAGATGAACTGGGAGCAGAGAATATGGCATTGAAGGAGCAGCTGAAGGAATACGAAGGACGTTTCACGGAAGTAAAGGAGTCGACTGCATGGACGGTGGTAGGTAAACAAAAAGTCAAGGATTTGGAGGATATTATGAAAGAGCAAAAGGAAGAAATGAATATGACCAAAAAAAGTTTTGAGAGTGCAGTTGTAGGGGTCATGAAGAACAAGGAGAGTGTCGTGAGGGAGGCCATGGACAGGGATAGGGGTGTAATCTTGTATGGAGATATAGAGACTCATATGAATGATAATGGAGTGAGAAAAGTGAGGGATATGGAGACAGTGAAGGAGGTCTTGAAAGGTGTGGATGAGGACGAATATGGATGGGAAGGGCAGGTGGAGGAGATCAGTAGGATAGGTAGATATAAAAGGGGAGAGATGAGACCTATAAGGGTACAGTTTAAAACTAGGGTAGTGGCGGAGACTGTGACAAATTTTAGTTGGAGGCTAAATACAAATGATAAACTGAAACACATAAGACTAAAGAAGGATTTGAGTATAGAACAAAGGAAAAAAATTAAGGAATTACAAGAAAAGGCTGATGAAAATAATGGAAAGTTGGATGAGGAGGATAAGAGAAATTTTTACTGGAGAGTGAGGGACGGAAAAGTGAGGAAGTGGTTTATAAGAGTAGAAAGGAGGGGGAGATCAGGGAGGGGAGAGAATGTGATGAGAGTTGTGACGGAGGAGGAGAACGGGGTGGAGGTGTCACAGGGAGAGACAGGAGACAAAGAGGCAGACCCAGTAGTGCTAACAGGGGAGTAGGGTACGGACTGGAGGAGCGGAATGGTGTAATTGCAGAAGGAATGGTAGATGGATTAAGGATTATGTTTAGTAATGTGGATGTGTTTACTCAGGACAAGAAAAGAGAACTGATATGTAGGTTGCAGGATGAAGAGGAAAAACCTGATGTCATAGCCCTACAGGAAGTAAGACCAAAAAATTTTAGAATTGAAAGGGAACTGGTGGAATATAGTTTGGAGGGTTTTGAGTTATATGAGAGAAATGCTATTAGAGCAGAGGTTGGAAGAGGACTGTTTATTTATGTAAGAAAAGAGCTCAAGGTTAATGAGGTGGATATGAGACAGCAGTATTGTGAGTATTTGTGTATTGAAGTAAAATGTGTAAGAGGATCAATTCTAATTGCCTCTATATATAGAAGCCCAAATAATAGCAGGGGAGAGGATGATAACCTACTGAAAGCAATGGAGGAGATAGATAATAGAGAGAACAAATATAAAATTTTGATTGGAGATTTCAATTTGCCAAGGATCAACTGGGCAAATTGTACTACTCCAGCGGGACAGGGTAGCCTGGAAAATAAGTTTATAGAGAAAGTGAGAGATTGTTTTTTAACGCAACATATTGTAGAGATGACAAGATATAGAGATGGGACGCAGGGGAGTGTACTTGATTTGATTTTTAGCAATGAAGAGGATATAGTGGAACATGTTAATGTGGATAGCCCTATAGGTCGTAGTGACCATGCCTGTATAAGCTTTAGTTGTAACATTAAATCGGAGAGGGATAATAGAAGCAATAGAAAAATATACATGTATGATAGAGCAGATTATGAGCTGCTGAGACGGTGTTTGGACATTGACTGGGGGGACTATTTGAACGGTGAAGACGCTGAAGGAATGTGGAGGAAAATTAGAGTCAAACTGGAGAATGCTGTATCCAAAAGTGTACCAGTAAGGGAATATAAGGATAAAACAAAATTGAGGAAAAGAACTAACCCAGAATTGCCAATGAAAAGAAAGCTTTGGATATTGATTAGAAGAAAGAAACGATTGTGGGAAAGATTAAAATTGTTAAAAAAGAACAGGGGGTCTAGTATAGAGGCTAAGGAAGTGGATCTGGAATGCAGACAAATAAACAATAAAATAAGGTGGGAAACAAGGAGGGGGGTGAAGGAGAGGGAGAGAGAGATAGCTAGAAATGTGAAGGATAATCCAAAAATATTCTGGAAGTACATTCAGGAAAAGTTAACAAGAAGAGTAGGGATCCCAGAGCTGGTGGGGGGGTTGAATGATGGGAGTAGAGCGGAGACTGATAAGGAGAAAGCAGAGGTGCTGGGGAAATACTTTGGGGGGGTACTAACAGTGGAGTCGGAGGATGCAGTGCCTACTATTCCCATCAAACAGGCACCGGCACTAGAACTAATAGAGTTTTCCCATGCTAGAATAAGAAGGGCTATAGAAAAAATGAACAGAAGTAAGTCACCGGGACCGGATGGGATACACCCAAGAATCATAAAGGAAGGAGGGGAGATGTTAGTAGAGCCATTGAAAATGTTATTTGAGGTATCGTTTAATACAGGACAAATCCCGATGGACTGGAGAGAGGCGAACATAACAGCTATATTTAAGAAGGGAAAGAGAAATGACCCAGGGAATTATAGACCAGTCAGTTTGACAAGTGTTGTGTGTAAACTAATGGAAACGGTAATTAGAGAAGGAATAATGGATCATATGAAGTCAAACCAACTTTTCAGTGGGAGACAGTTCGGATTCTTGCCGGGGAGGTCGACGGTACTACAGCTAATTAAGGTGGTAGATGATTGGATGCAAATTCTAGAAGATGGTGATGTAATAGACGTAGTATATTGCGATTTTATGAAGGCCTTCGATAAGGTCCCACATAAAAGGTTAATAGAGAAAGTTAGAAGCTATAATATAGGGGAGAAATGTGTGAAATGGATAGAAGCCTTCCTGAAAGATCGGAGACAGAGGGTACTGGTGAATGGAATAGGCTCGGGGTGGAGGGAAATTACAAGTGGGGTACCTCAGGGATCTGTGTTGGGACCACTGCTGTTCGTTATATTTATCAACGACTTGCCTGAAGTTATAACTAATGGAAGTGAGGTATACCTGTATGCGGATGACACTAAACTGTATAGAAGAGTGAGGAGTAAGGAAGATATGGGTTTGCTTCAAGGAGATGTGGAGGGCATGAAGGGATGGTCTGAGCATTGGTTAATGCCTTTTCATCCAAAAAAATGCAAGTACATGCGGATTGGGACCAGCAAGATAGACAAGGTAGGATACAGTATGTATGAAGCGATGGAGGAAGTGAGTGCAGAAAAGGATATAGGAGTAGTGATAGACAATAAGTAAAATTTCTCGGAACATTTAGCGGAAAAGATAAACAAAGCCAATAGAATTGTAGGGCTGATAAGGAGGACATTTGTGTCACTTGACGAAGAAATCTTCAGGAATCTATATACAGCGCTGGTTAGGCCGCACCTGGAATATGCAAACCAGGTGTGGGCTCCATATATGGTAAAGGATATAGAAGCAGTGGAGAAAGTGCAGAGGAGAGCTAGCAAGCTGGTACCAACGTTGAAGAACGCGGGCTATGAGCAGAGGTTGAGGACACTGGGGCTTCCGACACTGGCATATAGGAGAAAGAGAGGGGATATGATAGAGACTTTTAAGATAGTGTCAGGAAAGTACGATGAGGATGTGTGTGAAGGTATCTTCTTGATGCGGGAGGGAACAAGAACGAGAGGACACTCTAAGAAAATTTACAAAGAAAGAAATAGGCTTGAGAAGGCAAAGAACTCATTTTGTGATAGAGTGGTAAATGAGTGGAACGCACTGCCCCAGTATGTAGTCGATTCCGAATCAATAAGGGAGTTTGAAAGTAATCTTGATAAAGCATGGGGAAGACAAGATTTGAAGTTTGATTATAAAACAAAAATACAGAATAGTAAAAATGTTGCGTCTGCTACCGCCGCCGCCAACACCGTGAACAACCGCAGCAGTGCAAGTACTGGTACTGAGCTGGATACACAGGCATAGTTTGCCTTTTTCCAGAGGATCTACTGTAAGAAACTGTAAGAAATTAGACAACACTGATGGCACCCTTCAGCTTAACACTAGCTGATCCCACATTTTGGGTGGAACCAGATTAGCTTGCTCATGTAGTGATGTAAACCCTGTGATGGTTTTGTGTTCTTTTATTTCAAGTTTTATTTGATTAAAGCGTTGTTTCCACATATCGATTTTGATGAGTTCTTTTGCCTTTATATTGTGTCGTCCCAGTTTTGGTTTGTATATTTTGCAAGTTTTACATTATTATTTTTATTCCAGAGCAGTAAGTCTGCCCTTTGGAGAACAGTCATGGAGCCCTTATAGAGACTAACTTATGGTACTATAGACGTAGGCATATAAATAACAACTACCAGTACTATAATCCATTCAAATTATCTTGGCAGCAACTCCACACTTCTTACAGTTACCCCTGATAAGTTCAAATTATTTTCTTCTTTTAGACATAACAAAACTTCACTATTAAGCTTTAAAGACAACTGGAAACACTGCTGCCAAATAACCATATTCACTCATAATGATACTTAAGTGTAGAGGATATGCCTTCAAGTGAAGTAAACCCAGCAACACTAACTCTACATCCATACTCATATCTCTCACCGATCCATCCGCTCACTCACAGACAACACGCAGCTGCATGCACGACTTCCCGAAATCCATCCTTCCGAATCCTCCCTTCCTCGCGAGGACAGAGTCCACCTGGCCAGGCTGAGATGCGGACACCATCTAGCTCTCCTGAGCTATCAGAAGAGACTGGATGACTCCGTTGTCGACGCCTGCCCAGGATGTAACACAGCACCCCATACCATTAAACACATCATAGAAGACTGCATTTCACACAACCACTTACGCCAACAACACAATCTACACTCAATGAGAGCTCTGTGGGAAAGCCCGATCGTGGCCATGGCCTTCCTCAGGGACTTGGGGCTGTTCGGCCAGGCAGCTTAGGGAACAACAACAACAACAACAACACTAACTCTTAACCTGTAATTACAAGGATTTGCAGCCAAATTATTTTGACGAGAGCATAAACAGCAACACTTACTCTTAACCTGGTGAGATGTTTTGATCTGTACTGTAGCATTGAAGGCCATGTCCAGGCAGCCCTGAGCATCCCGTCTAAACATACGCTGCAGTGTGGACCCCAGTTCAGGTGAACTGAACGAGTCGCACAACAACATCTGCCCACTGAGGAACAAGATGATATTATTAACCCCTTCAGCACCATGACATCTTTTTACCTTTGATTCTGGCTAAAATTAGATGATATTATGCAGTTTATGAAGGACCTACTAGATGAGAAAGAGTAAGGAGAAAGGGAATGCTTAAGTGATCCCGGACCCTAAGAATTGGAACTTTAATTTTTTTCTTTTCTGTTCAGGCTCTGTCTCGAGTTGGCTACCCCCAGCTATGGGGTATGTGCCTAAGTACATTATATACAGTACATACATACATACATGAAGGACCTACAGTATGTTACTAAGAGGGTTTATTGAGATTGTATTTACCCATTTGAGTCGAATAGGTACATTATTTTGCTTAGTGTGTTGTCGTTTAAATAGTATTAATTTTAATAAGTTTGTTATTAAAATGTAAAACTTGCAAACTAAACAAACCAAAATTGGGACAAGGACAATATAAAGTCAAATTAAATTATCAAAATCGCTATGTGGAAACAACGCTTACTAAAATGAAAATTATTAAATAAAAGAACACAATCCACCACATAGGGTGTACATTACTACATGAGCAAGTTAATCTGTTTCCCAAGCAAACTAATCGCACATATAACAACGCACTATCGTCACGTTAAAGGAAGTAGTCAAGTTTGGGACAGTTTGAGCAGTAACTTTTGAGTTCGTTTACAAGTATAATATTTTAATGAATAAACTAAAGAAAATCATCTAATGGTAGCCAGGATATGATGAAAAGTAGGTAATGGTGGTGAAGGGGGCATCACAGGAGGGTATACATCCCACACTATAGTCTGTTATAGTCAGGCTGACGGTAAATTGCCACGTCCCAATATACAGACTCTTAGTGGACAGAGGTTTTGAGGCAAGTAAATTGTTCCATAAATTTAATCTTTTTAGGGTCAATTATTGTGACTGTATTCTAAAATTTGACATCAATAATTTTAATCAAGCATTTTTAACTTGAAGTTTCTTGTATAACCTCTGCTTACTTTTTGTCTGTATTTATTGTTTTTTGTCTGTATTTATTGTTTATCTTTTTCTTTTTCTATTATTAATATTAATATTGATGATTTTTTAAATTTATTGTTCTTGTTAAAAGAGTACTCTTTGTTTAAATCTGTGTTACTTCATATTTTGCAATTATTTGTCTTTATATTATATGTATTCATTGTCGATAGTATCAATTGCTTACTTTTGCGATTTCCTTAGTTTATTTGTGCTATAAATGTAGGTTATTTGTAGGGTAGTTATTGATAGGGGTCACTTGAGGCATGCTATGCTTACAGGTACCTACCCGATAGCACTATCGTTAGTGAGTGCTGTACTGTATTTTATATATTATTTTGTAATAGTATAGATATCTTATCAATATTTGTATTTTGTACTATTGTTAATGTCTTGTCATGTTGCAAATTTGATTTTAAATAATATTTTGACATTTAACATGTAGTTTCTTTATTCATGCAGAGTTTAGTAAAATTTGCTAGAACGTCCCGGACTTCCCAAACTTGACTACTTCCTTTAACGTGACGATAGTGCGTTGTTATATGTGCGATTAGTTTGCTTGGGAAACAGATTAACTTGCTCATGTAGTAATGTACACCCTATGTGGTGGATTGTGTTCTTTTATTTAATAATTTTCATTTTAGTAAGCGTTGTTTCCACATAGCGATTTTGATAATTTAATTTGACTTTATATTGTCCTTGTCCCAATTTTGGTTTGTTTAGTTTGCAAGTTTTACATTTTAATTGATTACTCAGCTACAGTATTGTTAAAGGGCCAGTGGTTATTTTTGTGGGTCTATACAGTATATATATATATATATATATATATATATATATATACCTGTATATAATTATACATGTAGGCTACTGTATATTAATTTAATTTTTTAGTATCCTCACTAGGCCTCCATCAAGCTTTAAAAAACACTCCCTAGACCCCCCTTCAAGATAAATTTGTAAACTTTTTGATAGAAAAATGCCCCGGCCGGTTTCTCTGAAAATTTCAGGCTCGCTATCGCTCGCCAGGAAAAAATTGACACCTAAATGGCACGAAAGGTCTTGATATTGATATAGAAATGGCATGAAAGATTTTAAAATCTGAAAACTAATGGGGTGAACGTCTTAAAATCTGAAAACTAATGGGGCTAAACATGAGGAAGAAGGGGGGCCAGAAAAACGACCCATCTCCCCTTCCTGGCATTGACATGAAGACATTTAGTAGTTCGGTAATTTCCTATTAAGTGTTGAGAAATCAGCTACTTTATTAAGAGGTGTAATGTTCTACCAAGGGAAAAATAAGACAATAGGCTTGTGCTTTATCAAATTTAAAAAAAAAAATAGTATAATAAAGAAAAGACTCTTATTCAACCAAAGATAATTCTATTTTGAAGTTAATTTAAGGTTTGTATCATAAAATCAAGAACAGGCACATTCCCCCCCCTTTTTTTTTTTAGCTGGGGGTGGCCGACTCAAGACAGAGGGACAAAACCAAAATAATGAACACACAAAAACAAAACACATATTCACACACATCTAGATCGGCCAAATATTACACTACAAAAATACACTATTGTATCAAGTACTTGTGGATTAAGGAACACCCCATTCTTAACATTAATCCTCCATCACAAACCTCAATGCACTTGAATACATTAATGAAAGCATATGGTCCTCCCGGGATTCGATACCAGACTCTAACACAGGTGCGTGGTGTGACAGACTACGATACAAACAAAACTAACCACAGTGTAAGGAGGGGGTTTGTCAGTGTTTTTCAAGACCCTTAATTGTTTATACTTTAACGTTTTCAATTTTACCACAGCAACTAAATTTGGATGCCGAAATAGCCTCCCGATAATATATTTGAGGACTTCTCCTGGAACAGGATTTGAACCCAGGTCCCCCCGCACACGAGGCGATTACTCTTCCAAGAGTCCAATAAAGGATCCTCACTTGGGCTGGCGGTTCAAGTATATTTCCGCATCTGGTTTTCTGTTCGGACTATTACCACATTTTTTCTAGCCAAGTAAACATAAATCGTGGCCTTAAGTTAGGTTAGGTTGGATTAGATAATGTTAGGTTAGACCTTCAATTTGACATTGATATAGTTGGCCCTGTTCGATCAGGCACTAGTTGAGAACTACTGGTTGAAGAGGTCTATTTGTGAGTTGACAGGAAACAGTTAAGGCGGTGTCACACGAGAGCTTTTATTCTCAACTTTCTATGGTCAACATTATACTGTACCGTTAACATATCTGCGATCTTTTGCACTAGTATTGGAAATCAGATAGAAGATAGACCAATTTAGGCGATAGAATTCCTCAAGAAGTCTACCTCATAAGCTGCCAGATCAATGTTGGGGATAAAAGTTAAGGGAAAAAACGCTTGCGTAATACCGGCTTTAGAAGTAAACATACCCTGTGTAGTAAGGACAGTATTTCATCTCGTAGAGTCCCACTTGGTCGGGTGAACAAGCAAACAAGTCAACTGTGTGGCCGTTCGTAGCAGCAGAATAACCCAGAGCTTTGTAATATTTGCTGGCAGGCTCCACAAACTGGCAGATCTTCTGTCATAAAGATTAATATTAACATATAACTACAGAATCACTATAAATATATATTCATGTACAGTACAGAAATATTTACAGAGATCAGAAAGCTATTACAGAAAAGTGGAAAACATGATTTGCACCATCAGGACGCGAGACTGAAATCAGACCTCCTGTGGACCATTTTTTTTGTTTTTTAATAATGTGTGTACGTATGTAAGGAAGTACTGAACATCAACCTCACCAGGCTTGCAAATGAGACTATATATATCCAGTATTAAAACTGAGGTCCTTCTTGTTAGCCATTATTATTAAATGTGTCAAGCTTTACAGTTTGTATTATGTCTTTAGAAAAGTAATGAAATGGCCAAAACAACATCAGATCATATAAATATTCCTGTATTCCTACTCATATTCATTCCAACCTTAAGACTAAATTGTCCCAGTTTCACACCCTGCATCCTACCATCCACTCAAGCCTATGTATTCTTCCTCCTTTACTGCCCAAGCTTACCTACCTCAAGACTCTATAGATCGGCCAACCAGTAAATCTCCTAAGCTCTTCTCAGTAGGCTAGTTATGCATTACTTTGTCAATCATCATCATCATCAATCTGATGCCCCGCTTCCAGAGGAAGAGCTCCAAAATGGATGGCCATGGCAGAAACTGTCTCTAGGCTCCCAGACATGTCTCTACTGACCCACTCCACAGTGCAATTTCCACTAAGTAGGTGATGACCCTTAGCACTGAAGGAGTAGACCCAGAGCAGTCCCTCACCCGGATGGCAGTTCCACCATTGATTTGCAATTTTATTTACCTCAGTGGGACCCTGACTAGAAGCATACCAAACACAGGAATTTTCTGAAGATAGGAACCAGTGGTCCACTGCTCCAGAAGCTGATTGCACTACCAAACTGGCGGGCGGTGGGGTCGCCGCATCCCTACGCCACAGAGAGTAAGGCCGACTTGTGCCAGTGGGCTGTGAGAGTAAGACACTAGGGAACAATGGGGCATACCATTATGGCCCCACTACCATCACCACTCTCAGGAAAAATAAAGAATGATGATAAAGGTAATGTTAGAAACGGCTATGGGAAGTAGAGGACACCAACCCCTCACTCTGACAGATCCAGCCCACCACATGTCAACTTTGTCAAACATCCCTCTTATAATATCCTCATATTTACACACACATACTTTATCTCTATATACAGTATTCCACACAAACACACATTCTTTAACTGTCTTTCGCTCTCACCTGTAAAGAGATGTGGTAGATCAGTAGAAGCCTTGCTGATGCTGTACATACCTACAGTACACATAGAATTACAGTATGTATAGGACGACCATAGGTCATGCATAAGACAAGCCAGGTCCCCTCCCCACCACCTGTGCTGATCCTAGAGTACAAGGTTCTTCCAGAAACATCACATTCTGGCATTTTCTATGTGCTTCTCCAGTCATCTATTTTAAACACATACTCACTCTCTCCCTCATACTTAGTCAGAAAACAGTTGGGAGGATGCAGTGATAGTACAGTATTCTGAAGATGATGGAGAGAGTTTACGGAACAGTCGCACACTCACATTCTATTACACTCACATAAACACTTTCACTCACCTTCACCTTGTCCTCAGTAAACAATGTGGTAGATCAGTAGCAGCCTTGTTGATGGTGTGGTGAGAGCATACACACACACACTAACTCATTCAATCTCTATCTCTCCTTTATCTCGATCTCAGTTTAGAGATGCTGTACATCAGTAGCAGGCTTGTTGATGGTGTGGCGAGAGTCTTTAGGACAGTCATACTCTCATTCACTTTCTGGCACATTAATTCATTCATCCTCTCTCTCCCTCCCTCACCTCATTCTCAGTCAAGAGATGTGGTAGATCATTAGCAGCCTTGTTGATGGTGTGGTGAGAGCGCATATGGCAGGTCAGGTCCGTGCCCACCACCTGTCCCAGTCCTAGGGTACAAGGGCCTCCCAGGAACATCAGTACCCGCCCTCCTGCGTTCGGACACCACGCCTGGAGGGATGTATTATAATTGTTAAAGGTTAAGTACATGACTACAATTTTATATCCATTTATCAAATACTGGATATCAATCTAATCATGTACTCAAACTGAAGCTATTTTAAGAATGTTACTGAAAAATGCTTTGGTCCTATTTTTTGTCTTTATTTAAGATCATACCAACTTTCATATTCATGAAATATTGTAGATATAGTTGTAGCACGGTTAAGGCTGGTTTGCTGTAGATACTGTAGGGGGACTTTGTTGAGCCTTGCTGAGGTACTGTTAGCATTATACCAATATCAGCCACAGTGATGACATGATGGAGCAGTGTTGTGACAAGACCTTATTGTACTGTACTACAGTAAAAGGACTGAAACCACACTCTCTGTGGATGAAGTGATCTTTAAACTTGTATGTGTACAGAAATACAAGGAAGAGCAGTGGATGTTGGTGTGTCGCTGATAAGGGAGGGAAATGAGTGGAAGCTACCTGTACTGCTGTTTGCTGATGATACAGCTTTGATGAGCGATAATGAATGGGAGTTGCAGGGTCTGGTAAATGTGTTTGGAACAGTGTGCGAAAAAAAAGAATCTGAAGGTAAATGCGGGGAAGAGCAAGGTTATGGTCTTCGAAAGGGGTAAAGCCACAGAGTGTGAGGTGAAGTTGAACGGTCAGCTCATTTTAGTATCTGGGCAGTGTGTTGAGTAAAGATGGGACTATGGATGAAGAAGTGCGGGAGAGGGTGCAACAGGGGAAGGGGGTTGTAGGAACGTTGAAAGCAGTAACAAGAAATAGGATGGTAAGTATGGAAGTGAAGTCCTTGCATGACAGTGTGGTAATCCCGACACTAACTTACGGAAGCGAATCATGGACGTTCATGAAGAGACTAAGATTGAGAGCGGTGGAAATGAGTTACTTGACGAAGTGCGTGCGGAGTTATACATGGAGGGATAGACGGACGAATGAGGAAGTAAGAAGGAGGTGTGGTGTGGAGGTAGATGTGCTGGAAAATGTGAAAAGGAACAACTTGAGATGGTTCGGCCATATGGAACGTATGGAAAGCGAGAGAATGACTAAGAGGGTGTACGAGAGCGAGGTGGAAGGACAGAGAGGGAGAGGTGCACAGGAGAGGTGGAAGGATGGAGTGAGGAAGTATATGGATGAAGGCGGTGTTGGTTGGGAGGAGGGGCGTCGACTGACTGGGGACAGAGGTGCATGGAGGCGGTTCGTTCGTGGCCACCCCTTCGGGGATCACGGCGTCAGGCAACAGATAGATAGATAGATAGTGTACAGTATGTGTGTATATAATTATAATAAGGGGAAAGTTGGGGAAATTGGGGCAAAAAATTTGCAAACTGGTTGAGGAGCTTACCATATACTTTTTAACCTCTGGACTGTGGCCAGACTTTTAAGATCCAAGGCCTAAAAAAACCCTATTAAAAAACTCCAGTGGCACTCAAAACAAAGTAATTTGTGCTTAGGTGATTTAATCCCCCCCCCCCCCCCCTTCCCCTCCTCAATTATCAGGTATTTTCTCTATAATTCCCGATATTTATTGAGTATTGAGGGTGGTGGAGTATCATCTCCGACCCTCCAAGCCAGTCTGAGAGCTCCACTTGTCTCTCAGTACCATCCGAGACAAGAGAGAGGGAGGGTGTTTGTCTCTCACCGGTCAAGGTCAGATTACGACCGCGGGGCTAAAATATACGATTTTCACCAGCCAATTGCTGCTACCACTTGTTTTATGGCTTTCCAATGTTCACATGTTCATATTAAAAGTAAAATAGGCGCATATGGATATGTATTAATTATATATATGGTAAATTGACGATTTTCGTCAGGAATTAATCTGAATACCTTCGCATGGTGGGCACTTTCAAATACTATAGATGCGCAGCTTGGAGGTTAAAACATTCTTTTCAATTAGTCGTACTTTGTGATTTTGCACTTCGCGCCGCAATGTGTCAAACATATTCTCACAAAGTAGGAGAGTGTACTGTACTACATAATATATTGTACTCACCATACTATACCTCTGGCTGAAAATTCTAGCCACCGCGTATGTATTCAAAGATGGCTATTCCACGACAGCTGATGATGGCGACAGTCTTGATTAATATTGCTCCATGTCTCTTCCTTATTCTTCAGGTTGAATTAGTTCACAAAGGACAACTAGAATACGGACACAGACACTGGGTAAATACAGTTCTACAAAAAGGAAAATGCTGAATTGATAAGTATGCACACCATAATAGGATATCTAACATTCAACATTCTACGATACTACTAAAAAAGGTTGTCACCTATCCAGTAAGACATTAAAAGATTCACCAAGACCAAATGTACCATAAAATGATGCAGTTGATGCAGTTAGTAATGCCGTACACTCCCTTGATTGACAGGTCTAGGGCATGCCCTTATTACAGGGACTAAACCCCTTCTCTACCGCTACATCTTTTTAACTTTCTTCTGGCTACTATTAGACAATTATAGTCAGTTTAAGAAGAGCCTCCAGTAATTAAAAGGCTTTGAAATATCTCACTTAACCGTTTTTACAACCACACATCCTTCTTAAACTGCACAAAATCGTCTAATTGATTGTGTTCTTTTATTTCATAGATTTCATTTTAGTAAGCGTTGTTTCCACATAGCGATTTTGATAATTTAATTTGACTTTATATTGTCCTTGTCCCAATTTTGGTTTGTTTAGTTTGCAAGTTTTACATTTTAATTAAAATATAGCTAGAATAATTAAAAAGACGTCGCCGGTACAGAAGGGGTTAAATAGACATTTGCCACAAATCGCTAGACCGAGCTGCCCAAACTCATGTGCGTACTCCACCGCACTGAAGGGATTTAATAGGGTACAGGTATATACCATGTCAACATGAAATTTGATAAGATGGGGTGGGGGGGGAGGGTTTCTTATAGAATTACAAGATACACAAACACAATGGACACAGATTACTAAATAAGTAAAGAAGGGAGATCATTACTCATATATGGCACTGTGAACTCAACCTAAGACAGATTGTTTTTTAGAGTAGTTTGCTCTACCAATCTAAAATAGTACTAGCTACAATTACAATACTTGTATTGAAAACAAACCAAACATGACGACTACCATTAATCAGTAATTGGTTAGTAAGAGACTAGAAACAGATAGCTATATATAACTACCTTTCATCAATATAGTATGATAGGGTAGACTAGCCAATTCATATAAGGTCATTCAAGTAGTGCACATACTTGATAATATAACTATACCCTGTTCCAAAAAAGTAGTAAGTCCAAACCTCTTGAACTTTAACCTCTATAATTCATAAACGACTAGAGTAACCCAGATATTATTTCTACCATTTGGGAAGAGTCAGCCAGGGAATAGGTGTAGAAAATAACATACAATTTGCTCTAATCCTTTTTGAGTTACAGAGGTTAGAGTTCACGATTTCTGGCCTACCTATTTGATACAGGGTATAGGCTAGCCAAACTAACCAGCCATAACTCTTCGCTCAAACTTTTGCCACAAAATCTACCTTGGATGACTCGAACGCTATTCCTCCCTCTCCATCCTCTCTCTCTTACTTATGCCTAATATCTTAATATCTTCTAAACTTTCTGCTCTCTCTGGGCTTAACACTTTCACGCACAGGATGCTATTTGAGCCTATTCTACGATACTTTAAAGCCTTTGTGACTATCAGGGGTGTTTAGATATCTTTAGTTAGTTACTTCAACCTCTGCAGTTGTCTTTGAGTTAGCTGTGGGCAGAAAACTAATTTTGGAGAGATTGAGAGAACTATTTCTGATTGCTAATCGGCAACCCCTGCGTCAACACGTGTGTAAAAGGGTTAATACTAAGACGGTGTACGGGCATGATGGTATTCCTCCTGTTGTCCTCAAATACTGCTCTTCTGTGCTGACTTTCTGCCTAGACAAACTTTTCTGTCTTAGTCGTTCCTCTTACATCTTCACTTAGAGCTGGAAGTTTGCTCTTATTCAACCTGTCCCAAAGAAGGGAAACTGCTCTCAACCCTCAAACTATCGTCCAATTGCTCTCATATCTTGTAATTTTAAATATTTTTGTAATCTATTCTCAATTCTTTATTATTGTATACTGTACAGTGTATTTGGATACCGGTAATAAATTTAAATATCTATCTATCTATCTATCTATATGCTCAGGCCCAATCCCCATTTTGGGGGTCGCCGACTCAAGACAGAGCAAGAACAGGGAAAACACAAAAACAACATAAAACAAAAAATAAACACAGATAAAAAACACAAACTCACACACATCCAGGTCACCCAGGAGAAGACCCAGAGACCAGGGTTACCAAGGTCGCTCCAGCACTCCCCCGGCCCCTGACCACCCGGAGAGGTTCCGATCTCGGCAGGCAGACATGCAGCGGAGCCAAAGCCACAAGCCCTCCCACCACACTTCCAGGCACACCCTTCATATTAATCGTCCCCCCAGGCCAGGCGCCTGATGGACTATTATCTAGTCGAACTTGCGCCCGACCCCTTACTCCAAATGACCACGTGTTCAGTCAACTATTCACAAGCATTCTCCATTCACTCCTGTCCACCACCACTTCCCCTGCCTGATCTATAGTCATTCCTCTATCATCCAAAGCCTTTCTTACACAGTCTCTCCATCTCAATGGGGATCTTCCTGCCCTTCTATCTCCCCTTGTACCTGACTCACATATTCTCTTTGTAAGCCTTTCATCTCCCATTCGTTCAACATGACCATACCAGCTCAGCACCCTTCTGTCCACTCTGGCTGACAAATGTTCCTGCTGCCCCACTCTCCTACGTATCTCTTCATTCCTCAATCTGTCTCTACGAGTAACTCCACACATACTCCTCAAGCAGCTCATCTCCATCACATCCAGCCCTCTTTTCTCCTTTTTCTTCAGAGCCCATGTCTCAGCCCCATACATCACTGTTGGCACAACAATTCCTTGATACAGTGCACTTTTTACTTTCACTCCGAGATTTTTTGTCTTCCACATACTTCCCATTGCTCCAAAAACCTTCCTTCCTTCACACACTCTCTGTTTTACCTCCACTTCCATACCTCCACTCCTGCTTATCGTTCCTCCTAGATATTTAAAACACTTTACTTGTTCCAATATTTCCCCATCCAGAACAAGTAGAGTGTTTTAAATTTAAATATAACCACATATTTTTAGTGGGTAACTGTAGTACTGTATTTTTGTCTATACCAGATACTGGGGGGGAGACACTCGTTACAGGCAACCTGCCTTTTGTTTCCTTCATAATAAAAAAAAAATATATATATATATGTACAATTGTACATACATACATACAATGGTTTAGCGTCATTTTTCCATTACATGCATTGTAGCGGCTCAGACGGGGTTGCCTTTCAGTAGTTGGAGTGTACTGTAGTACAATAAAAGTCCCGCCACAGTACTGCCCTACCAAGTCATCACTGTGGCTGATGTTGGTATAGTGCTAACCGTGCCTCAGCAAGACTCAACAGAGTCCCCCTCCTGCACTTGCACCTGCAGTATCTGCAACCACACCAGCCTTAACAGTTACAAAAAGACAGCACCATAACAAGACTCTACTGTATATTAGGCAATTTGGACTATAGAACAATAAAGTCCTGCCCCAACACTGCTGCAACATGCAAACACTGTTGCTGACACAGGTGTGGTGCCAAACAGCGCCCAGGTAAGACTCAGTCCCCTGTGGCACCTATCCGCACCCCACCAGCCTTGGCAGTGCCATACCAAGACAGTGCTAAGATAAAGACTTTATTGCATAGTAATGGCTGTTGGTCCACAAGTCTATCGCCATTCCCCCTATTAGTTGCCTTTTAAGACAAGAGACTGAAACTGCACGTATGTGTGGAGCACTCAGTCTTAAAATGTTATGTATGTATGTACAGGTATGTACACGCAGTATGATGCGTGAGGCATATTCTTTTTTTCCCTCCACCATTAGATAAAGGCCCCCTTACCCCCTGGGGGGTATATATATATAAAATACTGTAATTGGGCCACCACAAATGAATTAGCTAGCCTATCCTAATTGGTTCCTAAGAGACTTGAAGCCCATCCTTCGTACCTTCAGCAAACTGACTGCCAGACTCAGTGCTGCCCCTGAGGCTCTAAGGGGGCGCTGATTTCCTACATCAGTGTTCAGGCTGCTCTTTAGGTCCCTCACTCGGTTATCCAGGGAAACATGACACCTCCACAGCGGCTGCAACACTCTATTCTGCTCCGGCACGTGCATCAAACCTGTTGTACCCTGCAAAATACCATAACATTATACTGTATGGCTTTCTGAGTCAATACCATAACACAATAATAAAGCAATATAGTCATTAGTATATTTAGTAACATATTGTAATTAGGAAATGCTATACAGTACAGTAGTAGGTTTATACAACTAACAATAAAATAGCATGATTTATGATACTGCTTTCTAGGTCTATGTTTAGTCAAATTTGCCAGAACGTCCCGGACTTCCCAACTTGAATAATTCCATGAACGTGACGATAGTGCGTTGTTATGTGTGCGATTAGTTTGCTTGGGAAACAGATTAACTTGCTCATGTAGTAATGTACACCCTATGTGGTGTATTGTGTTCTTTTATTTCAGTGAGCGTTGTTTCCACATAGCGATTTTGATAAGTTACTTTTCCTTTATATTGTCTTTGTCAAAGTTTTGGTTTGTTTAGTTTGCAAGTTTTACATTTTAATCTAATGACAGCAACACTATTCTGGTGATGGGCTGGTCTATCAGAGTGAGAGTTAGTTAGTTAGTTATGTAGAGCAGATTAACCAGACCACTGAGCTCCATACGGAACTCTCATAGGTCTGGCCCGAAGGATTGGATCAGATTACTGAAAGGAGCTTAAGGCGACGCAAAAAACGGACGATAGGGGGGAAGGAAAATGACGGAGAATCGGATAAAAGGTCAGTGAATTATTTAGTACCAAAACAAACCGTACGCAGACGGGCAGTATCTGGGCAGTCAAAGACGTGGCGAACAGTTAGAGGGGAATGACAGGAGGAGCAGGTAGGGGGCGGAGTGCGGGGAGTGGACATCAAATAACCGTGAGTCAGCCGGGAATGGCCTATCCTAAGTCTAGTTAGTAAAACTTCCTCACACCTGTGAGACTTGGAAGACGAGGGCCAAGGACGGACAGAAGGTTTGATTGCACGGAGTTTATTATTGCAGGGTAGAGCATCCCAATGAGATTGCCACGTGCAAAGAATAGAAGGCTTGAGTAAGGACAGCCAATCACCTAACGGAAGGTGGGGCTGGCGAGGGATCATTAAAATAGCATTCTTAGCCGCAGCATCGGCGTCTTCATTGCCACGGACACCGATGTGAGCAGGAATCCAACATAATTGGACCTGGAATCCACGTAGGCTCATCTCGTGGAGACCGTGTTTTATGGCTAAAACTATTACGTGGGAGGACGAATAAGCATGGAGCGCTTCGAGGGCACTACGAGAGTCACTGTAAATTATAAAGGGCTGTTGAGGGGTGTCACGTATAATGTCAATAGCGGATTGGATAGCTAAAAGTTCAGCAGTAAAGATAGAGGCTTGGGGCGGGAGAGAAAACTGAAGGAGCTTAGTAGAGGACACAGCAGCGAGGCCGACCCCAGAGTCAGTCTTAGACCCGTCAGTGAAGATGGCAAAATGGGGGCCTTTACGACGTATGTGTTCGAGTGCGTGTTGGCAGTGATGGCTAGGGACAAAAGGATATCTCTTAGAGAGGAAGGAGAGGCGAGTGCAAACATTGGGGAGAGAGATAACCCATGGGGGGGAAGGGGAGACAACAGGCGGCAAAACAGCAATGTGAAAGTCAAGAGAGTTGAGGAGAATTGTAGCACGAATCGGAAAGGAGGGGGAAGATGGACACGGATCGGGAATGAATATGTCACTGAAAAGGGAATTAGTGGGAGAGTCACTATGTTTAATTTTTAATGCACGGCGCATAGTAACTAAATCGCGATGGAGGGAGAGCGGGGGCTCGCCACTCTCAGCTAAGACGGAGGTATTTGGGGAGGAACGGAAAGCTCCAGTACAGAGACGCATACCCTGCGTATGAACAGGGTCCAACATCTTCAAAACGGAAGCAGAGGCAGACCCATAAATGGGGCAGCCGTAGTCGAGGATGGAAAGAACCACCGCCTTGTAGAGCATCAACATAGTGGTACGTCTGGCACCCCAAGTGGTATGGGATAGTTTTCTGAGGAGTTTGAGAGCACGAAGGCCTTTACCTTTAGTATACTGAACATGGTCTCTCCAGTTGAGATGTTGGTCAAAGATTACGCCTAAGAAATTAACACTGGGATAGAAAGAAATCTGAGAGGGTCCCATTCGAAGCGATATTGACTGGCCACGGAGCCAGCGTTTGTCTCGATAGAAGACTATTGCCTTAATTTTCTCAGCCGAAAACTGAAAGCCAACTGAAGATGCCCAGGCGATCACCCGTTGGATGGAGATGTTGAGTATACGTTGAGCATGTCTGAGGGTACGGGCAGTGCAATAAATGGTAAAATCATCAACGTACAGGCTGCCATGGACTTCTCTGCCATACCCATAGCTTACTCTGACTGTTCCTTTTACTTATATGTTTTCTAGATCTCAAGTGACGGCGTCTTTTCCGTGGATTGACCTCCCAATCTACCAAGATTGGAAGCCAAAGCATCACATTTTTCCCTTGCCCCTCAACTTTCTCTTCATAATTGCTGAGGGGTACAGGGTCCTGGATGGGCTTTGGTTTCCCGGGCGTTTCTGCACCCTCCTCAGCTCCCCGCCATGGAGTGGCTTCGGTCACCCAGGCTTTATTGTGGTCGGCAGGGAGGGTTCTGTGGGGGCGCTCGGTTATGGCCTTGGCCTTGCTCGGGGCCTTGGGGCTGTTTGGCCAGGCAGCTTGGGGAACAACAACAACAACAACAACAACAACACTATTCTGTTCCGGTCTATGCTTCAAATCCTTAGATACAAGCATACGTGACTCTGATATGTGTATACGCATGTGAACCTTAGTCACCCAAAGGCGTTCTTTGTAGCGGGAAAAAAAAAAAAAATTACAAGCCCATTCTTGGGAATAACGGCATCTGGTAAAAAAAAAAAAAATGGCTCCAGCACCACCTTCCCACCTCCAGGTAACTTGGGATAGTATTGTTAATAGTGGTCCTCTGTGAGGTCATTGTTTAGAAAATTAAGGGATTTTGACATGTATTGGACATGAAATTAGTCCTTGCCAAATACGGGCTACTGCATTTTCCAGATTATGAGGTAGTGGATTACAAGATTTTTACAATTATTCTTGACGGCTTCCTCTTCAAGCTAAACTTCTCATTTGACTCCTGCCTGACAAATAGGGACCCTAATCTGTTAACAAAAAAAACAAAGAACATGAGAAACCTGATGGATGTGCGAACAGAATTCTTCAAGACAGCCTTGGACAGCCATCTCAAAACGGTGCCTGATCAACCATGCTTGACACTGGCAACAAACAGGCTCAGAGGGAGCAGCTCTCGCCAAGACCATTGAAAGATGGCTAAACCAATTCAAAGTAAGTAAAGGGGTTGACAACTTCAACCCTCCTGCCCCGAGATCCTGTAGTAAGAGAGATCGCTCATCTTTTACTTTAGACGCCTTTTTGGTGCTGTAATTATCAAACATTAGGGTGATACAGTATTATATTTTTGATCAAGGATAAACTAAATATCCTGTGCCAATTTTGCCAAATGTTTATAATGGGACCCCAATGGAAATAGGCCATCCTTAGTTGGAATTATGCAAAGCTGGTACATGTCATACTTGTAACATACTATGTGGTACCAACTCTGTAAATTGCTAACTGAATAAATATTATTATTATTGTGTATATACAGTACAGTACTGTACTGTATTTGAGTGTAAAGAAAGGGAAATAACACCAATGGCACCAACATGACGGAGGTTGGCTGATCTCTGATAGGGTGTCTATCCTGCCCTCATTCCCATCCCCATAGTTTAATTCAGTTTTTCAATATCCTCAACTTTGGTTGAACTCAGAGCAAAGATGGGAATGACTCAATTGAAGGTTTCCAAACTGAGGGATGGAGTTTTTAATGCCAGGCACTCCATTAATTAGTAGGGGTAGGGCGCGTGCCCATGCTGGACATTTGCCAAGAATCGCTAGACCAAGCTGTCCAAGCTCTTGACATCTACCAATGGCAAGGCCCGAGGCATGGGTCAACCTGTTTTGAAGACTGGAATGAACTATGGGCCGTTCCTTCAAACATCGTAAAAGTTTTCCCTATGACCTTTCCCGACCCAGATTGACCATTAACGTTTATCTGTATAAGGGTCAATCTGGGTCGGGAAAGGTCGTAGGGAAAACTTTTACGATGTTTACTTGAGGCATGCTATGCTTACAGGTACCTACCCGATAGCACTATCGTTAGTGAGTGCTGTACTGTATTTTATATATTATTTTGTAATAGTATAGATATCTTATCAATATTTGTATTTTGTACTATTGTTAATGTCTTGTCATGTTGCAAATTTGATTTTAAATAATATTTTGACATTTAACATGTAGTTTCTTTATTCATGCAGAGTTTAGTAAAATTTGCCAGAACGTCCCGGACTTCCCAAACTTGACTACTTCCTTTAACGTGACGATAGTGCGTTGTTATATGTGCGATTAGTTTGCTTGGGAAACAGATTAACTTGCTCATGTAGTAATGTACACCCTATGTGGTGGATTGTGTTCTTTTATTTAATAATTTTCATTTTAGTAAGCGTTGTTTCCACATAGCGATTTTGATAATTTAATTTGACTTTATATTGTGGGTGGATGGGACTCGTTAGCCTTGGTCGGCAACTCATCTAGGGGAGACAACCTTATACAAATCCGGGTGGATGGGACTCGTCAGCCTTGGTTGGCAACCTGTCTAGGGGAGTAAACCTGATACAAATCTGTACTGCTTACCTAAGGGTAAGGCAGGTTAGTGGATGGATTAGCCGAACACCACTGTAGAAAAATAGTGCTAACAAGATACACAGAGGGCCTCGGAGTCGGACGGATCCTAAATTGAGTGGTCAATCCTGTAAGTCCTTTACTAAACTGGCTCGGGTTGTCCCTCTCACAGGGAATAGCTCCGCTTGGGGGCATTCTGTGTATGGCCACCCTCGTAAGGGGAGTAAGGCGTCCGGCAATAGATAGATAGATAGATATTGTCCTTGTCCCAATTTTGGTTTGTTTGGTTTGCAGGTTTTGCATTTTAATTTAAAGGAATGGCACTATATTACACTGTTTTAGCTATTTTATCATTTCCAAAGAGAACACAAACTGTGAAGCATAAATAACTTGGTATCTTTCATTAATACAAATTATCAGAAAGAAGAGACCATTTTAGGGCTGGGTTAAAATAATGCTTTGCCAGCCTAGGACAGAACACTTGCTTATAACTATAATTACAAAACAAACATATCAAAGCACTTACCCGTGTCTGTTGTTCATGAGGTTGAAGTAGTTGTAGATAATTAGCCAAGGAACTGTGAACTGTCGAGGGTGGGTAGTCTTTGTCACCACAGAAGACATAGAGGCGACACATTTGACCCACTAAGGAGTAAATCTGTAAACAATATTTATAACATTAACGTAATTTTTGTCATATTTTAGGACTCAAAGGGGTAAATATCAACCCAATAAAGCTTCTAGATAAACTAGGTCCTTCTAAAACTGCATACAATCGTCTCATATTTTAGCCAGAATCAACAGAGAAAAAGCCTCATCGTGGTGAAGGGGATAATAATTAAAACCTTCAAAAAACATAGCAATAACTCCCAACAATGTCGGAAGTTAACTAGATGTTGTCAAATCTACATTAACATGTCTGTCAAAAGTAATAAGACAAACAAGGGCTTTATTAAATCAACTTCTTATAAGAACATATTATCATAAGAAATCTGCAGAAGGCCCATACAAGGCAGACCCCTTCTTCCCTACATCCCTATTAGTTTTTTCCCTACACTAAAAATACAACCTATATCCCTTACACTTCAAGTTCATCTATACAGTTCATCTGTATTTATTGTTTATCTTTTTCTTTTTCTATTATTAATATTAATATTGATGATTTTTTAAATTTATTGTTCTTGTTAAAAGAGTACTCTTTGTTTAAATCTGTTGTTACTTCATATTTTGCAATTATTTGTCTTTATATTATATGTATTCATTGTCGATAGTATCAATTGCTTACTTTTGCGATTTCCTTAGTTTATTTGTGCTATAAATGTAGGTTATTTGTAGGGTAGTTATTGATAGGGGTCACTTGAGGCATGCTATGCTTACAGGTACCTACCCGATAGCACTATCGTTAGTGAGTGCTGTACTGTATTTTATATATTATTTTGTAATAGTATAGATATCTTATCAATATTTGTATTGTGTACTATTGTTAATGTCTTGTCATGTTGCAAATTTGATTTTAAATAATATTTTGACATTTAACATGTAGTTTCTTTATTCATGCAGAGTTTAGTAAAATTTGCCAGAACGTCCCGGACTTCCCAAACTTGACTACTTCCTTTAACGTGACGATAGTGCGGTTATATGTGCGATTAGTTTGCTTGGGAAACAGATTAACTTGCTCATGTAGTAATGTACACCCTATGTGGTGGATTGTGTTCTTTTATTTAATAATTTTCATTTTAGTAAGCGTTGTTTCCACATAGCGATTTTGATAATTTAATTTGACTTTATATTGTCCTTGTCCCAATTTTGGTTTGTTTAGTTTGCAAGTTTTACATTTTAATTAAAATGTAAAACTTGCAAACTAAACAAACCAAAACTGGGACAAAGACAATATAAAGTCAAATTAACTTATCAAAATCGCTATGTGGAAACAACGCTTACTAAAATAAAATTTATGAAATAAAAGAACACAATCCACCTACAAGCTACCTAAGAACATCTCCAACAATAACCTATAAAATCTACACACTATCTTATAGATATAACCAAACAAAATAGGTAACTTAAACCTGATTAGTAATTTTAAATTAGCTCAAACTTGTCAAAACATTTAGTATCCTAAACAAATTAATGGTACCTATGGCTAGTCAAAGGCAATGAGACACACAAAGGCCTCATTGGGTACTTCATTTTTTCACCGGCCGATATATAATTTCCAACTAACTGTGAAGTCGTTATAGGACAATTACTATGGAATAAATTAGGATCAGTTGAAAGGCAAGCCTATGTTTTGCATGGGCATGCATTGGTCATTTGGTCATCTTTATGTTTGTTGGTTCCCCTGTAGTGTCCCTATCTATCTATCTATCTATCTATATGCTCAGGCCCAATCCCCATTTTGGGGGTAGCCAACTCAAGACAGAGCAAGAACAGGGAAAACACAAAAACATCATAAAACAAAAAATAAACACAGATAAAAAACACAAACTCTCACACATCCAGGTCACCCAGGAGAAGACCCAGAGACCAGGGTTACCAAGGTCGCTCCAGCACTCCCCCGGCCCCTGACCACCCGGAGAGGTTCCGATCTCGGCAGGCAGACATGCAGCGGAGCCAAAGCCACAAGCCCTCCCACCACACTTCCAGGCACACCCTTCATATTAATCGTCTCCCCGGGCCAGGCGCCTGATGGACTATTATCTAGTCCAACTTGCGCCCGACCCCTTACTCCAAATGACCACGT
This sequence comes from Lithodes maja, assembly GCA_037953745.1. NCBI lineage: Eukaryota > Metazoa > Arthropoda > Malacostraca > Decapoda > Lithodidae > Lithodes > Lithodes maja. The sequence continues at coordinate 42,459 of JBAKBP010006508.1, read as the reverse complement.
GTTCACTCAACTATTCACAAGCATTCTCCATTCACTCTTGTCCACCACCACTTCCCCTGCCTGATCTATAGTCATTCCTCTATCATCCAAAGCCTTTCTTACACAGTCTCTCCATCTCAATGGGGGTCTTCCTGCCCTTCTATCTCCCCTTGTATCTGACTCGCATATTCTCTTTGTAAGCCTTTCATCTCCCATTCGTTCAACATGACCATACCAGCTCAGCACCCTTCTGTCCACTCTGGCTGACAAATGTTCCTGCTGCCCCACTCTCCTACGTATCTCTTCATTCCTCAATCTGTCTCTACGAGTAACTCCACACATACTCCTCAAGCAGCTCATCTCCATCACATCCAGCCCTCTTTTCTCCTTTTTCTTCAGAGCCCATGTCTCAGCCCCATACATCACTGTTGGCACAACAATTCCTTGATACAGTGCACTTTTTACTTTCACTCCGAGATTTCTCGTCTTCCACATACTTCCCATTGCTCCGAAAACCTTCCTTCCTTCACACACTCTCTGTTTTACCTCCACTTCCATACCTCCACTCCTGCTTATTGTTCCTCCTAGATATTTAAAACACTCTACTTGTTCCAATATTTCCCCATCCAGCCTCACATCTAGATTCACCCTATGCTCTCCCCTATTACACACCATTACTTTACTTTTATTGACGTTCACCTTCAGTTTCCTCCTTCCACAAACCACACCAAACTCTTTGACTACCTGCTGCAGTTTCTCATCAGAATCCGCCACCAATGCTGTGTCATCAGCGAACAGCAACTGATTCAACTCCCAATCTCTACCATTCTTTCCTACTAAACCCAATCCTCTTCCCATAGTTCTCCTTTTCACCTCCCTCACCACACCATCCATAAACATATTAAACAGCCATGGTGACATTACACAACCCTGTCGCAAACCTACCTTTACCTCAAACCATTCACTCAACTCACCATTTCCTACTCTCACACATGCTCTGCTCCCTTCATAAAAACTCTTAACTGCTTCTAACAAATTTCCTCCTATTTCATAAATCCTTAACACCTTCCACATTGCTTCACGGTCCACACGATCATACGCTTTTTCCAAGTCCATAAAAGCCCAAAATATCTCCTTATGCTTCTCTAAATACTTCTCGCATAACTGTCTTACTGCAAACATCTGATCCACGCACCCTCTTCCCCTCCTAAAACCGCACTGTTCTTCTCCTATTGCAACTTCCGTACACTTTATTATCCTCTCTATCAACACCCTGCCATACAGCTTTCCAACCACTGACAATAAACTAATACCTCTATAACTTGAACACTCCTGCCGATCTCCCTTCCCCTTGTACAACGGCACAATACATGCACTCTTCCAGTCTATTGGTACCATTGACACAGCAAAGCACACATTGAAAAGTCTCACCAACCAATCTATTATCACATCTCCACCCTTCTTTATACACTCCACAGCAATACCATCCAAACCTTCTGCTTTTCCCGCTCTCATTTGTTTCACTGCTTCTTTCACCTCATTTTCCTCAATCCTTTCATTCATTCCCTGCCACCTGGGTGGCCTGGGTAACCTATCTCCATCCACCTCTGCTTCAATCACTGCTTCTCTTCCATCTCTTGTATTTAACAAAGATTCAAAATACTCGGCATATCTTTTCCTCACTTCAACTGGTTCCACTAGTAATTCTCCATTTTCATCTTTCACTGACTCTTCCCTCTTTTGTCCTCCTTTCCTTACTTTATTTACCTCCTTCCAGAACATCTTCTTTCGTTCTTCAAAATTCTCACTCAGCCTTTGGCCCCACCTTTCGTTTGCATCTTTTTTCGCTTCTCTAATTTTCCGTTTTGCCTCTCTCCTTTTCTCCTTGTACCTCTCCCATACCTCAACACTACCATCCTGTAAAACCCTCTCAAAACACTGTCTCTTCTCCTCAACTGCCTTTCTCACCGTATCATTCCACCACTCGCTTCCCTTCCTGATACCTCTGCCTCCTACTTTCCTTTTGCCGCATACTACCTCTGCACTTGCTTTCACTCCTTCCTTAAACTGTTGCCATTCAATCTCTACTTCTCTCTCTTCCATCTCTCTCACTTGTATATCCCTTATACATCCCTATAACATTCTAAATTATATTTTTTCCTCACAATTTAATCTTTCATCTTCCTCAGTCCACCAACTGTCATCCTTCTCTCCAATACCATACCGGTAAATCGAAAACTTCTTTATTGAATCCTCCTCACCCATTTTCTCAACATGGCCAAACAACTGCAGTCTGCCAGTATGCATCACCTCACAAATGCAAGAATAGAACTGGCATTAACTATTACTAGAGTGTTGACAATTCAGAAGTTATTGATAAACTTAATACCATGCGGAAAGTTACATCAGTACTTAGCTTCAACTTTTCAACGTTGTATACCAATTTCCCTTTAGATTTAGCAAATTCAGAACTTTACTTTATTATAGATTTGCACTTTGACAGATTCGTTAAGAAAAGTAATCGTTACATAAATGTTAATTCATATTTTAATAATGCAGCCATGATCCCACTAGTTCAGTATATTTTGATAGAACTAAACTTTAAAATGCCCTAAATTCCTCCTTTTCACTACTTATGTTAGATTCGGGCCCTATATTTTCAATTTAATTTAATAATTAAATTAATTTAATTTATTTTATTTAATAATTTTCATTTTAGTAAGCGTTGTTTCCACATAGCGATTTTGATAATTTAATTTGACTTTATATTGTCCTTGTCCCAATTTTGGTTTGTTTAGTTTGCAAGTTTTACATTTTAAAATATTAGGAATTCCTATGTAAAATTTGTACTAAAGTAGAAGACTTTTTGGACTAGAGCTAGGTTACTATACAGACTCTTGGTAGACAGAGGTTTTGTTGCAAGTAAATTGTTGCATAAATTTAATCTTTTTAAGATCAATTATTGTGACTGTATTTAAAAATTTGATATCAATAATTTTAATCAAGCATTATTAATTTGAAGTTTCTTGTATAACCTCTGCTTACTTTTTGTCTGTATTTATAATGTAAAACTTTGCAAAATAAACAAACTAAAACTGGGACGGTACAAGATAAATGCAAAAGAACTGATCTAAATAGCTATGTGGAAACAACACTTACTAAAATAAAATTTATGAAATAAAAGAACACAATCCACCACATAGGGTGTACATTACTGCATGAGCAAGTTAATCTGTTTACTAACTATCACTCGTGAGTTGCTGATGGAGTTGTCATCACACTTTTGCCATCCTTGGGCAAATTCTACGAGTGTTTGGGCAAGAACATCTATTATAGCCTGGAGGCATCTAGTAGGTTTAGCAGTCTATATGTGCATATGGGCTCTTAAGTCTGCAGCCTTTGTGATTCAGGAGCTACTTTAAAGAAATTGACTCAAACTTGTAATTTTTTTTTGGTACAGCCAAGAAATTAATGGTACAACAAACTTGTCAAACCAGTATATTACAGTAACTTTGCTGTCGAATGTGATAAGACAGACAAGGGCTTCATTTGGCAAGATACTGAAGAGTAGAATCAACGTGTTCTTGAGTGAATCCAACTCCTCATGTTCTAAGCACAGGTCCACCACAAACACGAAAACTGGAGGCATCGCATTATGTGTCTGTGGAGAGAGAGAGAGAGAGTAGGAGAGAGAAAAAAATATTTAAATTGCATATGAATAATCATTATTATCATTATTGTAAAATAGTTTAACCCACAGAGCTCGGTGTCCTTTCTAAAGGACGGAGCTCTTTTTGTGCTTTAAACCGTGTGCGCTAGAAAGCCGTTTTTTGTCAGGGCGGACACATCGCCAGCTGACACCAATCATGCTCTATTTTTGTTCTCCCACTGTGATGGGAGTTATTGGATGTTATCTACCAATAGTTGAGCTTTACATTTATGCCACTCCCTAGTATTATAATGTACAACATGCAAAATAAATAAACCAAAACTGGGACGACACATTATAGAAACTAAAGAACTAATCAAAATCGCTATGTAGAAACAACGCTTTAGCAAAACAAATTTTTGAAATAAAAGAACACAATCCACCACATAGGGTGTACATCACTAAATGAGCAAGTTTATCTGTTTCCCAAGCAAACTAATCGCACACATAACAACGTACTATCGTCACGTTCAAGGGATTTAGGAAGTCTGGGACGTTCTGGTCAATTTTACTAAATTCTGTATGAATAAATAAACTACAACTTATGAAGAAAAAAATTATTAAACTAAATTTTCAATCTGACAAGATATTAACAATAGTACAAAATACATGCAGGACTCCCTAACGATAGTGCTATCGGGTAGGTACCTGTCAGCATAGCATGGACAGTTGACTCCTACCAATTACTACCCTACAAATAACCTACATTTATCGTACAAATATATTAAGGACATTGCAAATGCAAGCAATTGATACTATCAAAAGTGAATAGATACAATTAATTAATGTATAATTGCAAAACATGAAGAAGCAACAACAGATTTAAACAAAGCGTATATATTCTTTTAACAAAAACAATAAATATAAGAAAAAATCTTAAGAGAAATTCAATAATAACAATAGAAAAAGATAAATAATCCATACATACAGACAAAAAGTAAGCAGAGGTTATACAAGAAACTTCAAGATAATAATGCTTGTTTAAAATTATTGATATCAAATTTTAGAATACAGTCAGAATAATTAACCTTGACCCTTTGAGTACCAGCGACGTTTATATTATATTCTAGCTGTATTTAGACGATAGTATGCAGCTTGGGAAGGATCTGTGGTAGTTAAAAGGGTTGGTTGAGATTGATTGAAGCCTGATTATTGCTAAAGGTCCTTCCTAAGCTGAATTTAATCGTCTAATAGTTACCAAGGTATGATGAAAAGGACGTCCCTAGTACTGCATGGGTTAAAAAGATAAAATATATGCAACAAAACCAACTCCATTTCTTCTGGACCGATAAAGTTTGGCAATGTATACATAAGTAGGCTATCTTTTTTTAAAGTTCTTTACCATTTTTTGTATGCACATATTCATGTTAGTTTTGTCAGACTTTGACATTACAGTACAGTATATGCCTTTTGGATTATCTTCAATGGTTGCATATCCGTTTTTATTTTTTGTTACAACATATGCCCATAATCTTAGCTTACCATATTTTATCAACAAAGTCTGAAGTTACCTCCATTGTCAGAAGTGACCCGGTTTTACGGTACCTTTCCACGTTTGCTAAGTAGGTTAATTCCCTATAGCTATAAATCCTAAATGAATTCCTCTTTACTACCCTTCCCTTTGTAATGAATAATAATAATAATAATCTTCTGGTTACTTATTAGCGCCCGTATCTCCTCCTTCGAGGATTCACAAGCGCTTGGCTTTCTTTAGTCTACCAAAGACCATTACTCATCCCCCTTGCTCATGGGGAGATGGTAACCGCCGGCTATATCCCAGAAAAACTTTTCAATCTGAGCGGGGATTGAACGCGAGACCTTCAAGATGGTTATCAGGCATGCTATCAACTGAGCCAGCCGGACGGCTGAAGCACAATCACTACCTTCCTTCAGTCCTCTGGTACACTCAGTTTCCCATGCTAATATACATAACCTATGCATTATTGTCTACACACTACAGCTTCATATCCCGCATCTTAGCATTTCACTTGGGATATTATAATGTAAAACTTGCAAAATAAACAAACCAAAACCATATCTACTCCATTGTTGGACCTAAACAGGGACAAGTACTATACCTATATACCGGTCCAAATGTTGGGTAAAAATACAGCCCTAGCTACCATAACCTACCAGATTATAGAACTGGTATGTGGATGAAGTTGGCCTATGATAGAGCTGACTGGAGGTGGTGGAAGGTCCAGGAAAAGTGCTACATTGGTAACACAGGGGACAAAACCACACTCCTTTCTCTTCATTCACCTGTAAAACAAAACAAAAATGATTAGCAGAATAACCCACGTCACACGGGGCCTTTAACCCCTTATTGGCGGCGCTCGACTTAAGTCGTGCACCAATTTGCAGTAAGTTAGGAGCATTATTAAGGCTTTTAAAGGGTTAAAATCGAGTGCAAATGGCCGGGAGCACAACGGGCCAGACAGCCGACTCCCAGGGCTTACCGCCGCCCATTAACTCATGTTCCCTGTGTTCTCGAGAGGCCGGCAGTGTAGCCAGTAGTGAGCATAGCTGGGAAAAATATACCGATATATGCTAAACTCCCATGTTCGTGGCATCACTGCAAGAGAACCACGAGTGCTACGTAGCTCGTTCTGCTCTCATTTTGAAGTTTTTAGTGCCTATTTTGTTGCTAAATATTTATTTTTTTCATGCAGATGCTTGATTTATCATGCAGGAGGGCCTGAATATGCCCAAATGAGCCCAAAACACCCCGCTAGACAAGGGTTAAATATTCCAGCCTCCCCGTACCCGGCTGAATCTGCGCATATTCAGGATTTTTGGGTATTCATAACTATGCAAAAAAAAAAAAAAAATTGCCTGATCTAGGTTTTATATATATAAGAAGGCAGTACTAATTGTTATCTTGCGAATGGTGAAGGCTAGAACACTCTAGACCAAGTGGTTCAGTACTGAACTATTGATGATGAAAATATAAGGGATAGTTTAACCCTTCAACCCCGGGTGGTACACGTGTGTACCATTATGGTTTGACCCGAGGAACCCGGGTGCTACAACACTGTACCATTGCTTGCGTATGTGCTTTCGAATGGCGCGCGTAAACATTTCGTTCCGTGGTCGCCAGGCGTCGCTAGGCGACGCCACCAGACAGCATGTACGCCACCAAAACAGTCTCTACCCTGCCGCCAACATGGATACTAGCCCAAAAAGTGATTCCCCTGTGTCCGATTCCATGCTCCCTTCGACGCCTGCCCATGTTCGTCGCGCCCTAACGCAAAGGCACGTACAAGATGCGTTGACTCCCGGAGGTATTGAAATAGCTTTGAGGAGTTATGAACGTGGTGAAGGACAAAATAGTGTTGATGACTTGGGCAGTGATAGCTCCGAGTCTTATCAGTCTCACTATAGTGAAGATTTAGACGATCTAGACGAAATTCATCAAAGAGACGCGCAATTTGTTGGATTTGAGCATGACGATGAAAGTGATGATAGTACTGAACGTGATATAGTTGTGCAAGGTGATGAGAGTGTAGTGAGAGTGAGCGAATGGGACAGCACTAGGTCGACTGCCAAGTTTAGGTTGAGTGACACGACACCTAGCCCTTCGCCAGCTAAATCCCCATTCAAGATACGTTTCTATAAGAAGCAAGTTCTTGAAAAGGCGGCCGCGGCAGCCAGGAAAGAGGCCCTAAAACTTGGTGAGGGAGCAGTGCGTGAGGGTGCCAGTGAGGCTGAGCGTGAGGGTGAGGTTGACCCGCCATTGTCTTCCTTATCTACCCACGCCACCCAACTTGCCCCAGGCGCCCGCCATTCTTCCCCACCACCACCACCAGCACTGCCTAGGGTTGAGGACCCCCCACTTTCGGCCTATTTACCCCCTATTTCCCCCGAGAGGAGACATACTACTACAGAAAAGGGAAAAGGGAGAAAATATGTGAAAAAAGGAGCTACAAGTAGGCGCTCTTTGTTCGAGGCTCCCGCGGCTTCCACCCCTGCCGGTCCCAGCCATACGCCCCCGCAAGTTTCCCCAGGGTCCACCCCACCTCTCCAGCCTACAACAGAGGTTCCTGATGATGTATTTGACCTCGCATCCATACCTGCACCTACAGACACTGAACCAGTGCTGTCTACGACTCGTCGTAGGCCAAGGAGCCCCGAACCTCTGCATGAAGATGACAGAGCCTCACCTGCCACTCCTTCCCCACCTCGCCGACCTACACGCCGCCCACGCATCATTCGTTCCCCGCGAGATTATGAGGGGGGGTCTGAAGATGAAGGGCACCTCACAGATGACTCTGGCCATGATTACCTGGGTCCACCGTCAGGGCAAGATGACGGCTCTGACGACATCGACGACCCTCAACCCAGACGCTTTGCCCAGGGCCGTCGTGCTCCTGGCCGCCGGGCTGGGCCTGGGCGCCGTCGCGCTCCTGGCCGCCCTAGGGTGCGCGCCGCCAAAGTTCGTGGGCGTGCTGCCCCAGCTGTAGCTCCTCGTCAGCGTCGCCAGAAGGACCCATTTTATATTTTCAACTGGCAGGATGTGGCTGCTGATGAAGTGAATGACCCTGATGTAACCCCTTTTGATGAGGTACAGGAGGCTTCAGGAGTTACCCCAAGTTTTCCTGCAGGCCCCAATGCTCCACCACATGAGCTTTTTGAGGCATTTTTTGATAAGGAGGTTACTGAGTTTGTCATAGAAGAGACAAACAAGCACTACCAAATCCAGGTGAACTTTTTTGGCAAGGTGACCAAGGGCCACATGAAGCGGTGGACCCCAGTGACTCATCCCGAGTTCATGGTGTTCCTGGCAATCACCATGCTAATGCCTCATGTAAAGAAGCACAGGTTGGCTGACTATTGGATCACCAAAGATCTGATATCCACCCCTGCCTTCGGGAAATACATCTCTCGGGACCGGTACCTCGACATCCTCGGAGCGCTCCATCTTGTCACCAACACCGACATGCATCTCCCTGACAAGCTGTGGAAGATTAGGACGTTGTACGAGATGATGAGAGAACGTTTCACGTCATACTTCACGCCCTTCTGCAACGTCTGTATTGACGAGTCTCTTGTGCTGTTCCGGGGAAAGCTGAGCTTCAGGCAGTACATCCCCTCAAAGAGACATCGCTTTGGTATAAAGTTCTTTGTGCTGTGCGATTGCCAAACTGGCTATGTCCTGGACTTCCTGGTCTACAGCGGGAAGGAAGGGGACGTGGAAATAGACCCCCTCATTGGCTTTGGCGGAGCAGTGGTTCAAGCCATGATGAACCGGTACTTCCAGAAGAATCACGTCCTCTACACGGACAACTACTACACGACCCCCACTCTCTCAAAGTACCTCCATCAGCGCAAGACGGGGACTGTAGGCACAGTTAGAGCGAAAAGGAAGGGCATGCCAACTTTCCCTCCTAAAACCAAGAAAGGCGATGTCTTCAAGAAGAAGTCGGGACCCATTCTGGCTATCCACTGGCACGACCAGCGGAAGGTCAACCTCCTGAGCACCGTCCACAAGGGGGAAATGGTTGAGACTGGCAAGGTGGATCGCCGCACCCAAGTCAGGGTGACCAAGCCCGATGCTGTAATGGACTACAACATAAATATGAGGCTGGTGGACAAGTCCGACATGCAGATAGGCTTCATCGACTGTCTGCGTACCTCGTGCAGATGGTACAAAAAGTTCTTTCTGCACATGGTGGACATTTCAATGCTGAATGCCTACAATATCTACAGGCTTCGGAATCCGCGCACACCCAGGAAGTTCAGTAGCCTGCGGAGGTTCCAAAAACAGGTGTTGGTGGAGCTCCTGGACAGGTATGCTACGCCACAGAGGGCAGTGGCACAACCTGGGCGCCCCGTTCAGGACCGCATGCAGTGTGCACAGTATCTAAATGTGCACAAGCTCGGTTACCTGCCTCTCGAACGAGATGGAGTCACCATTAGCAGAAGGCGGTGCCATGTCTGCTGGAACAGCCAGGTGAGGCCGAGGAAGCAGAAAAAGATCACCATGCAGTGTGTGGAGTGCCAGGTGTCACTATGTGCTATACCGTGCTTTGCTGAATACCACACCAAGCAGGAGTACTAACTAATAATCATAGTGAAAGTACCAAAGACTGACAATATGTATGTATATAGGCAACAAGTGGAAATAAAACAATGTACAGGTGTATTGTGATAAAAAAGTCATGTATTATGAAAACATATATAAATAAGTGAAAAAAGACACAATAAATTGTATATAAAACGTTTACAAAGCATATAACTAAGTGAAAGTGACACATGACATAATATTAGATGGCCAAAGTATAATAAACACCTGTGATAACGAATAATCAGTGCCTAATATAACAATAACCTACCTCAATTACTAATAAAATGTACCGTATCAAGTGAAAATGAGCATTATCAGTGACAGTGACACTCTCTCAAGCATATTTACCAAAGTGAAAGTGACACATGACATAATATTAGATGGCCACAGTATAATAAACACCTGTGATAACGAATAATCAGTGCCTAATATAACAATAACCTACCTCAATTACTAATAAAATGTACCGTATCAAGTGAAAATGAGCATTATCAGTGACAGTGACACTCTCTCAAGCATATTTACCAAAGTGAAAGTGACACACGAAGTAATATTAGATGGCCAAAGTATAATAAAGACCTGTGATAACGAATAATCACTGCCTAATATAACAATAACCTACCTCAATTACTAATAAAATGTACCGTATCAAGTGAAAATGAGCATTATCAGTGACAGTGACACTCTCTCAAGCATATTTACCAAAGTGAAAGTGACACACGAACTAATATTAGATGGCCAAAGTATAATAAACACCTGTGATAACGAATAATCATTGCGTAATATAACAATAACCAGCCTCAATTACTCATAAAAACTACGGTATCGAGTGAAAATGTGAAATATTAGTGACAATGATAGCCTAATACACATATTTTATATAATTGGACTCCAAATAACTATAATAACATCACTATCAATAAATAAAATCGCCTCCGGGAGGTAAAAAGTTTGGCGCGACGAGTGGCTAAGTGCGCAGTAGGTTAGCCAAGCCGGGGCCTGGGCCCAAGGCGACGCATCCGAACGCGGGAAGATTTTCACGCATAAAAATCACTCCACTTCCCGCGCTCACCATTATGCAATCACTTGGGCTAGAGACCTCTACTCAACGGCATTCTACACATGAAGGTTTGTGCAACATTTTTCTTTTTTTTTTATAACTTTGTGTAATGTATTTCAGGAGTAACAGGTGAATCAACATGGACCAAAATTCCTCAAAACCCCCGGTCACAGAGTACAGTCACGATCTACCCTAGCCGGGGTTGGAGGGTTAATAGTTTGGCCGCCGCAAGCATGAATCCTTCCAAATGCTTGAGTTTCGTAATATTCCGATACAGTACATATCTCTGCAATTAAATGGCCTAATCTAGGTTATATATACAGCGTGTTTCCGAACTTTACCGACAAACTTTGTGGGTTAATTGATGGGGAGATCCGAAATATAAATGCCTAAGTAAAAATAATAACGTAAACGTACTGTATTATAAGAGAGGTACAGGACCTGCTAGCAGAAAATGCTGACAACACTGGTGTAAAATGATAAACAGAGGCTTTACCGTACTGGTTGTGACGAAGGCAACGCCGTAGCCAAGTGTCCGAACGGTTAACAAAACAGTACAGTATCTCAATCACGGGATTAGATCAGATCCGTAGGCTTCGAATTATTGAACCCGAGGCTGTGGGACAACTCCTAGCTCAATACTGTATGAACCCTACAATACCCAAACGAACCATCGGAACATGGATAGGCCCTACAACTTAAGACTTTTCTCTTTGAGAGAAGCTATGATCTTGAGAGAGGTGTCATGGCAGATGGCTATAGAGTTTAGGCTATTTTGCCACTGCTAGTGATTGTTAAATGTGTGTTGTATATAAGCCTTCTTTTGATGCATTGATTTTTTTTTCTTTTTTCTTTCTCTTTTCGAGCGCTAGTGAATTCTTCGGAAAAATTGGCGCTTATGAGAAATAAGTAACATGCTTATTATTATTATTATTATTATTACGTATTCCATAATTTCAGTACTGTATTAGTAATGCTAAATCCTACGTTTTTTATGGATTATCGCTGGTGCATGAATCATACCAAAACAATGCAGAACTCAAGCTACAGACAGATACAGATTGACATAGTCAGGTCCGCTCGTAAGAGAAGCTTTAAAACCTTTCCTCGATTACCCGAGAAAGGACAGGGATGTGGGGGGTTGGTGAGGGTGGGGTAGGGGGAGATTTGACGTGTTCGTTCGTTCGGCCACAGGCTGTGGCTGTGTAGGCTATTCTGTTCACATAAATAGGGCGTTGCCTTTATCACAGCCAGTAATATCTCTGTTTAGCATAGGATAAGCACAAAAGTGCTAAGCTCCATTGAACAAATGTTTTCCGTTTCATATGTCTTCCATAACATTATTCATGCTAAGTATGATTTGTACGTCCTGTACCTCTTATAATGCATTAACGTTATATTTTTAATTAGGCATGTATACTTAGATTCTGTTCATCTATTAACCCACAAAATTTGTCGGTAAAGTACAGAAACACGCTGTATATATATATATATATATATATCAAGAGGCACTACTCACTGTTATCTTATGAATGGTGAAGACTAGAACATTGTACATCAAGTTGCTCTCTTTTGAGGTGGAACATAAAATTGTTTGTTTGGTCTCGTGACCTAGACTTGTCCAATTGCGCCGCTGCCATACCGCCGACTACGGCTACAACTTGTTCAGTCATTCAACTACTATTTATTGATTATGGATTGTTATTGATAATATCACTGATTTATTTCACTAATGTAACCATTCTTGAGTCACTGTGTCCACTGCTTTCATATATAATTTTGGACTGCAGAAAATCACTGATTGCTTGCTTTGACTGTGACGAAAGCATGAGCTAGTTGAATGACTGACTGACTGACTGACTGACTGCTTGTTGCTTTGTGTTTCGCTGACCGCCCGCTATGACAACTAAATTTTCTCTAGCGCAGTTTTTGGTGCTTTATTAGCCCTGTAATAACTCCAGGAGCTCAGATGGCCATTTGGTGTGCGAGGTGAAGACTCAATTTGCCCACCCCAGGGCGGCCATCTAGTGGGGATGGGATAATAATAGCAATAGTGGATCTTGATAAGTTATTTTGCTTTTATATTGTCTTTGTCCAAGTTTTTGTTTGTTTAATTTGCAAGTTTTACATTTTAACATAATATTTAATAAATACAATACTCCCAGCTATGGGGTATGGTGGCTGAGTATATACCTAGATACCGGTACCGCAGTGGCAGTATCGTAACCAATGAGGTTTAGTTTTCCGAGTGACGTATCTGCTACTGCTGAAGGCCCAAAACACGGTTAAAGTTTTCAATTTCATCTTTGCCTAGTACTTGCGACACCTCGGTTGGGTTACCTTCTTAGGAAGGTAATCAAGTCGTACCCCACCTGCTCGTGGTGACCTCGCAAACACCCATTTCTATTTATTTTTTCCATTTGTTCTTTTTTCAAGATAGGGTGACACAAACGGGGACGGCGCTACCTGGGTTTATCCCAGGTAGTAGTTTAATTTTACTGTAATTTTATTAAGTGTTTTGTATATTTTTAACTGTAGGCTACATAAATATAAACAATGGCCGGCCAAGGCAAACGGAGGCAGAGTTTATTGGGAGATGAAGAGAGCTATGAATTTGAGGGATTTCTGGCAGAGGGTAATGAAGTGGAGGATCAATTGACTGTGGTGAAGAGACAGATGATGGGTCTGTTAAGATGGAAGGGAGTTATGGAGAATTGGAGGAGAGATATAGGTGTGAAGGTGGAGTCACTGACAGAAATATGTGGAGCCAGTTCAGTAGCAACTGCAGATGGGCCATTAATTGCTAACCTAGATGCTGTGAAAAGGAAAGTAGATGAACTGGAGGCAGAGAACATGGCACTCAAGGAGCAGCTAAAGGAGTATGAGGGCCATTTAAGTGAGAAAGTAAAGGGAGTAATAAGTGAGGAGAAAAATGAGTGGACAAGGGTGGGGAATGCTAAGGTGGATGCATTGGAAGAAATCATGAAGGAGCAGGTGGAAGAGAGAGAAAAAGAGAAAAGAGAGTTTGAGAAGAATGTAGTGCAGGTTTTGAAGAGCAAGGAAAAGGTAGTGAGGGAAACAGTAGATAGAGGTAAAAGCATAATAATTTTTGGAGACATTGAAGAACATTTAGCAGATATGAGGGAGAGAAGGGGAAGGGATGAAGACAAAGTAAAGAAAATATTGGAGTGTCTAGACGAAGGCTGTGATTGGGGGAGAACTGGACGAAGTAAGACGGCTAGGAAGATATAAAAAGGGTGAGATGAGACCGATAAAAGCAGAGTTTAAATCTAGGTCAGTGGTTGAAGCATTAACCACTAAGGTGTTTATTTCTTATTTTGAAGGAACAGGACGTACAAGGTAAATATAGTAGATTCCTCGAAATTTATAGAGTAGGAACCAATCTGTTTGTCCCAAGATATAAAACTGGAAATTTTACTAAGCAGAAAGATTGGTTTAATTTGAAATGCAAAAGAGCTTTGGGTAGGCGTGATGCAGCTTGGGCTAGATTAAGAAGAAGGAACACTGAGAGTAATCGGAATAAATATAAACAGGAGAGGAATAGATATGTTAACATAATTAGGCAAGTTAAAATGAACTATGAGAAGAACATAGTAAATAAATGTGAAAGTGATCCTAGATTACCCCCTGGGGGTTAGGGAATAGAATATGCCCCACGTGCCTTCTGCGTGTCGTAAGAGGCGACTAAAGAGGTTGGGTCGGTGGGCTTGCGACCCCCACCCGGAAAAAAATATCTAAGCAAAAAAAAACGAACGAACAGCCTCGGATGCGGACGGAACCAACGTTGACGAACCACGACCGACTAAGGACATGCCTTCGGACATTCTGAGAATGGCTACATGGAATGTTAGTGGCATGAATGATGGCACAAAAGAGAGAGAGGTTCTGGAAGTGTTAGTGAATGCCAGGCTGGATGTATGTGGAATGACAGAGACCAAATGGAAAGGTTCAGATGTGAGAGAGTGGGAGTGTGGAATGGGTGTGTGTGCTGGAGTGAGTGAAGGAACAGCGAGAGAAGGTGCATGTTTGTTTGTAAGTAGCAAATGGAAGGAATGTGTAAGAGAGTATGGGTCTGTGGGTTCAAGGATTGTGTGGGTGAGAATGAAAGTAGGAATACAAACGTGGGTGATTGTATGCGTGTATGCCCCGACAGAGGATATACTTGAAAGAAAGAAAGAGGAGTTCTGGATGAATGTGGAGGCGTGCCTGGAGAAGTTTGACAAGAACGAAAGAATATTTCTGATTGGGGATATGAATGGTAAGGTGGGTGATAGGAAAGTTGAGGGAGTGGTGGGAGGGTGGGGGGTACCATCAGAGGTGAATGGGAATGGTAGTGCACTTGTGGACCTATGTGTGGGGAGGAGGCTGTGGATAGCCAACACCTTCTTCCGACACAGAATGATCCACAGGTACACGTGGAAACGGATGTTGACGATGAAGGATAAGACAGTGGTGGAACGAAAGTCATTGATTGATTATGTATGTGTGGATGAACGAATGAAGAAATCTGTGATGGATGCTAGGGTGTATAGGGGTATTGGAGGGGGTCTGTCTGATCATTATGTAGTGGTAGCTAAGGTTAGGATACAAAAGAAGTGGGTGAGGAGAGCGGGAGGGAGGCGAGAGGAGGGTGGAATGGTGAGGAGGGTGGAGAGGTTGCAGGAGGAGGAAGTCAGAGAGGAGTACAGGAGAGCAGTGGAAAGACGACTAGGTGGGTTCGACCTGGAAGTTATGGAGGAAGTGGAGGAGATGAGCAAGGTGTTTAAGGAGGAGATCTGTGCAGCATGTGAGGAGGTGTGTGGAGTGAGGAGAAGAGGGAGGGGAGTGAAAGGTACAGCATGGTGGACAGAAGAGGTAAGAATAGCTGTGGAAGAAAAGAAGAAAGCATATATAGAGTGGTTGGGTAGTAGAGGGAATGAAGATTCCGAGAGACAGAAACGAGCGAGGTACGTGGAGAGTAAGAGGGTGGTGAAGAGAGTAGTGAAGGAAAGTAAGAGAAGAGTAGATGAGGAATTTGGAAGGAATCTGAGTGTAAAATGGAGGGAGAGTAAGAAACTGTTCTGGAAAGAAGTCAAGAAAGTTAGGGAAGGTAGCAAGGGAAACAATAAGGGTGTGAAAGATAAGAATGGGAGAATGCTAGCCGAGAAGCAAGAGAGAGTCGAAAGATGGAGGGAGTACTTCAGTGAGTTGCTAAATGAAAGGAATGAAGAGCCAGCAAACATAGCTGGATATGGTATGGGAGGGAGAAGAAGAGAAGTAGTGGAGGAGGAGGTGGGGATCAGGAGGTCAGAAGTGTGGGAAGCCATGAAAAGAGTGAAGTTGGGGAAAGCACCAGAAACAGATGGAGTGTGTGGGGAAATGTTGAGGTATGGTGGTGAGATAGTGATAGAATGGGTATGGAAAATGTGCAAACTAGCATGGGAGAAGGGGAGTGCACCCGATGACTGGAAGACTGGCATAATAGTCCCCCTATATAAGGGCAAAGGGGAAAGAGGAGTGTGTGGTAACCACCGAGGAATATGTCTTCTAAGCGTAGTAGGGAAGGTATACAGTAGGGTAGTGATTGAGAGAGTGAGAGTGAGAACGGAGAAATGAATAGGCGACGAGCAGGGAGGCTTTAGGAAGGGAAGAGGATGTGTAGATCAGATTTTTACCCTGAATTGTGTTGTGGAGAAGTATCTGGAGAAGAAACAAAAGGTGTATGTTGCCTTTATGGACTTGGAGAAGGCCTATGACAGAGTGGATAGAGAAGGTTTGTGGAAAGTACTTAGAATATACGGAGTAGAGGGCAAGTTGCTGAAAGCAGTGAAGAGCATGTATGAGGGTGCAAAGGCGGCAGTACGTGTGGAGAGTGAGCAGAGCGAGTTCTGTGACCTGAATGTTGGTTTGAAACAGGGGTGTGTGATGTCCCCGTGGTTGTTTACTGTATATATGGATGGAGTTATGAAAGAAATACTATCAAGAGCAGTGGATGTTGGTGTATCGCTGAAAAGGGAGGGAATTGAGTGGAAGCTACCTTTTTTTTTTTTTTTTTTTTTTTTTTTTTTTTTTTTTTTTTTTTACTGCTGTTTGCGGATGATACAGTTCTGATGAGTGATAATGAATGGGAGTTGCAGGGTCTGGTAAATGAGTTTGGAACAGTGTGCGAAAAACGGAATTTGAAGGTAAATACGGGGAAGAGCAAGGTTATGGTCTTCGAAAGGGGTGAAGTCACAGAGTGTGAGGTGAAGCTGAACGGTCAGGCTATGGAGATCGTCAACTCTTTTAAGTATCTGGGCAGTGTGTTGAGTAAAGATGGGACTATGGATGAAGAGGTGCGGGAGAGGGTACAACAGGAGAAGAGGGTTGTAGGGAGGTGTGGTGGAGTGGTCTTGCCACTGGCCTGGTAATCCAAAGGTCCCGGGTTCAAATCCCGATGTATCAATGGGAAGATATTATTGGGATGGAATTTGTGCTGTACCTAGTATCAGTGCATTACCACAAAGCCCACCGAAACGTCAATAAAATACCCTCATTGTTCCCTGATTAAATAGCACTGTATGAATATTCCCATATTCAAAATATGCTATAGGGGTGCAATGCCTGGTGAGTTATCTGCTCAACAGGTGGCGTTGTGTGTGTGTAAGTGTGAGAGTCCGAGTGTAGAGGGTGAGACAGTGAAGCACGGGAACGAGATGGCTTCAGAGATGGGGTCGTTTCGGGCCATGAGTGAGCACCGTGCCTCATGTGAAGGCAAGATGGCAGGTGCTCGTTGTACTCTACGTGCTTCACATGTCTCACTCCCTAGACTGGAACAAGACCTCACGGGCTTCACTGTTCATTGTAAAGCGGTGAATGTTAAGGCTCTCAGCCTATGCCCGAGAGGAAGTAAGTTGGAATATAGAAAAAAAAAAAAAAAAAAAAAAAAAAAAAAAAAAAAAAAAGGAACGCTAAAAGCAGTAACAAGAAATAGGGTGGTCAGTATGGAAGTGAAGAAGTCCTTGCATGACAGTGTGGTAATCCCGACACTGACTTACGGAAGCGAAGCATGGACGGTGGTTGAGAGACTCAGACCAAGAGTGAGAGCAGTGGAAATGAATTACTTAAGGAGTGCGTGCAGAATTACATGGAGGGATAGACAGACTAATGAGGAAGTAAGAAGGAGGTGTGGTGTGGAGGTAGATGTGCTGGAAAGTGTGAAAAGGAACAACTTGAGATGGTTCGGCCATATGGAACGTATGGAAAGGGAGAGAATGACTAAGAGGGTGTACGAGAGCGAGGTGGAGGGACAAAGGGGGAGAGGTAGACCGAATATGAGGTGGAAGGATGGAGTGAGGAACTACATGAATGAAGGCGGTGCTGGTTGGGGGGAGGGGCGTCGACTGACTGGGGACAGAGGTGCATGGGGGCGGTTCGTTCGTGGCCACCCCTTCGGGGATCACGGCGTCAGGCAATAGATAGATAGATAGATAGATCCTAGATTATTTTATAAATATATAAACAGTAAGTTGAAGGTAAAGAAACAAATTACTAAATTAAGAGTTGATGCTAGGACGTATGAAAATGTATCGGACATGTGCGAGGTAATGAATAACAAATTGGGGTCAGTTTTTACTAGAGAAGAAGGTTTTGACGAACCACAGGCGGGAGTACTGGAGAGTGGTCTTAGTAAGATTAAAATAACTAGAGATGAGCTGTTATCTGCAATGAGAGGACTTGAAGTAAGGAAAGCTATGGGACCGGATGAAGTGTCTGCCTGGGTTTTAAAGTAGAGCAATTAGTGGAGCCAGTGAGGGACATAATTCAAGCTTCCTTAGATATAGGACAGGTTCCTGTTGAATGGAAAAGAGCTAATATCATTCCGATATACAAGAATGGAAACCCTGAGGACCCTCTAAACTATAGACCAGTTTCACTTACTAGTATTGTATGCAAGATTTGTGAAAAGCTAATTAGGAAGAGATGGATGAAAATGTTGAAGAGAAAGAAGATAATAACCCCAAAGCAATTTGGATTCAGAGAAGGGACATCTTGTGTTACCAGTTTGCTATGTTATTACAGTAGGGTGATAGATGTACTCCAAGAAAGAGGCGGATGGGTGGACTGCGTCTACTTAGACCTTTCCAAAGCATTCGATAAGGTACCACATGAGAGATTGTTATCTAAGCTTGAGACGCTAGGATGTGTCAGGGGGAGTTTGCTGAAATGGATGGAGAGCTATTTAACAGATAGGGAAATGAGGACCAACATTAGAGGAACTTACTCATCGTGGCGGAAAGTTGAGAGTGGTGTGCCGCAGGGATCTGTGTTGGCACCTCTCATGTTCCTTATGTACGTGAATGACCTGCCGATAGGCATAAACTCCTACATGTCAATGTTTGCAGATGACGTAAAAATTATGAGACAAATAACAAATAAAAGTAGTTGTGAGGAGCTGCAAGGGGATTTAGATAAAATATACGAATGGAGCACCAAGTGGAAAATGAAATTTAATATAAGTAAATGCCATGTGTTAAATATGGGAAGAAGTGTGAATAGACCAAATTGGGAGTACAGGATGGGAGATAATATAATTAGCAAGGCCGAAAAAGAAAAGGATTTAGGGTTGATTATACAAGATAATTTGTCGCCAGAGAAACATATTAACAAGCTCTTTAGCGGAATGTATGCAATGGCCGGGAATATGAAAGTTGCTCTGAACTACTTGGATGAGACCATGGTAGCGAAAATTATGAAGAGTATGATTAGACCAACATTGGAGTATGCAGCAGTGGTGTGGTCCCCGCATCTAAAGAAGCATATTCACAAGTTAGAAAGAATCCAGAGAGCAGTTACTAGATTGGTTCCAAGTCTCAGAGAACTGCCATATGAAGGGAGGCTAGACAAATTAAATCTACCGAGTCTAAAAGAGAGGAGAGAGAGGGGAGACATGATAATGATGTACAAATGCACCCGGGGGCTGGAGAGGCTGGATAGGGAGGATATATTAATTATGGATACAGGAATAACTAGAGGCCACAGCTACAAAGTAAAAAGACCTACCTGCAAGAACGATATCAGGAAGTTTAGCTTCCCCTATAGATGTATTGACAAATGGAATGGGCTGGAGGAGGAGGTGGTAGGGGCAAGGAATATCCATATTTTCAAGAAAAAATTGGATAAAAAGTAGACTGAGAGACGGGACAACACGAGCTTAGCTCAACTCCTGTAAACTACAATTAGGTAAATACAATTAGGTAAATACTGTACATACAATATAGTTCATAATTTTTAGCTGCCCAAAACTGAAAACATTACCCGGTAAAGTAAATTGAACAAAAGCAATAAATTATCTGTCCGACATATACCTATAACACATAAAACATTGTTTACCAAATTAACATAATTCCTGTGAGGCCTGTGCATAAACCTTACTTAACCCTTTCCGACATATGACGCAATTTTTAGCCTATTGGGGATACTTTAAAGCCTTTGTTACCATCAGGGGTATTTAGAAACCTTTAATTTAGTTACTTCAACCTCTGCAGTTGTCTTTGAGTTAGCTGTGGGCAGAAAACTAATTTTGGAGAGGTAATTATAAGAGTGAGAGAACTCTATTTCTTATTGCTAATCTGGCAACCCCTGCGTAATAAATGTGTGAAAGGGTTAATATAGTATACCATACTCTATCCACTATGAGAAGTCTAAAAATCCTGACTCTCAACTTCTCACACATAAAAAATGACTGCAGCAATTGAGTTACTAATTCTATCACTTGGCGAGAATCGAACAGTACATCGGTGAGGGAATATTCATCCGATTGCTCCAGCTCTCCCCGAGTTACAATAGACTAGGGGTCACAATTTGTTTAACTCATCATACTGAATAGACTATAGTCTAATCGCTGTAAGTAGGCGAGAAATCATGAACTTTATCCTCTGTAACTAACAGGGCTACGGCAAATTGGCTGTAAATGTCCACATCTATTCATTGACCGACTGTTAACAAATGGTAGAAATATTAGCTCGATTACTCTAGTACTTTTTTAGTTACAGAGGTTAGAGGTTATGATTTATCGCCTACTTACAGGGAATAGACTAAAGTACTTCCTTGATTCACAAAATAAATATGAGAATAGAGAGATCTGCAAAGTGGTGAGTGTATCAACACTGAGGTGCACAAAAGAACGAGGTGGTCTGGCAATGAGACAAAGATGTACGTGGACAACTGGGTGAAGAAGAGCTATGAGTATGGATGTAGAAAGGTCTTTTTGAAAGAATCTCGGGGAAATGGGACTGAATACGGTTGAAGCACTGAACTGTGACACATGGAATGAATGCCCCCATAATTCTAACTACTCCCATTGTTTTGTTTGGTAGCAGAGTCAGAAGGAAATTTGCAACTGCATCACAGTAGGTTCAGTATGTGGAAGCCCTCCGCTCCAGCACCACTTATCACCGTAGAGTACTGGATAGTAGTGTGGTTAACAGTATTTAGTGCTCTTCGGCACCACTGTTTGGTGATGTAGTATGTGGTTACCACCAAGCCTTGTCAGTTATTAGAGTAAATACTGACACTGTTTGTTTGAAACTTTATGCAGAGTTTTACTGGTTGATAGGGCAGCACTGTTTAGAAGTGAGTGGATGATAGTGATCGCTATTCATTCCTATTTCCTGAGCTCTTTTCATAAATCTTATCCCTACAAGTCTTCTTTGGTTTACCCCTACATGCCCCCCATCCCTCATATATATTCATCTTTACCAGTTTGTCCTCATTCATCCTTGTTACATTCCAGACAGCACCTGACATATGGAAATGAAGAAGTGACTGGAAACAAAATTCTAAGCACAGTTTTGTATATGGTTTAAAGGCCTACCGGTATATCCATGGGAACATGACTCAGCCTAAGTGGACAGTCAAAATCAATAGTTCGCAAAAAAAAAAAAAAAAAAAAAAAAATTATAATTGATGCGATATCTAGGACATTAACTTGATAGTAGTTTCTTTATTCATGCAGAGTTTAGTAAAATTTGCCAGAACGTCCCGGACTTCCCAAACTTGACTACTTCCTTTAACGTGACGATAGTGCGTTGTTATATGTGCGATTAGTTTGCTTGGGAAACAGATTAACTTGCTCATGTAGTAATGTACACCCTATGTGGTGGATTGTGTTCTTTTATTTAATAATTTTCATTTTAGTAAGCGTTGTTTCCACATAGCGATTTTGATAATTTAATTTGACTTTATATTGTCCTTGTCCCAATTTTGGTTTGTTTGGTTTGCAGGTTTTGCATTTTAATTTCTAAAATGTGTAAAACTACTATTCACAGGCTAATATAAACATGTGAGGAATGTTAAGGAAAAGTGGTAAGACCAGTTAACCCTCGGAGCACGGCTAGTTTAAATATTCCCGCCACCCTGGATCAAGGTGAATTTCGTAATTTTGTCAATCTGACGTACTCAAAACTCTGCAAATATATGGCCTAACCTAGGTTACTTAAATAGCAAAATGCAGCACTTGCTGTTATCTTGCGAATGGTGAAGACTAGAACACTTTAGAGCAACTGGTTCTTTTTCGAGGTTGAAAATAAAAGTGGGGTTTTGGCGGCTGCAACCCCGTATAGGCGCTGTATCCCGATAGCGTCCTTGTGTGATGTCATCACCCTCTCAAAATCAAAATATCTTATATAGATTTGTTTACTATTTATCAGTAAAAATTATAATAAAACAAAATGCATTATTTGTTAAATTAACATGCTCTGAAGAGTGATAATAACAGGAAGTTATTTTGGGTGAGCTATACTCCTAAAAATCTCCTCACCTGACACAGAGGGTTGATGTATGCTAGACAGCGGAGGTTGATGCACTGTAGAGGCCTGGCAGTGTTTAGAGTGACGAGGTTTGGGTGGTTACTTAGAGGAGTGACTGCCACAGCAATGGGTGCAACCAGACGCTCTGCTTCAAGTTGGTTCGCTGGCCACACATTCCATGTAAACCGCACTCCCTGGAAAGTGAATCAATATAAAAAAAAAGCCAGTTATAGGACATGCAGTTATCCAGGCTAAAGTTTTTGGACTATAACAAGGGCCTAGAGTAGTGTCACACAAGCCTGTTTCATCATCAGGAAAATACTATAATACTGTACCAGGAGCCAGATTCACTGGCTGATTTTTTTTTTTTTCCTATGTGAGTGAGGGAGACAAAAAACAGAACTGCCTGTATCGAGTGGCTCCCCCAGAGTTGAAAGAGTGACAGGGCCAAAATCAAGGGACGTTCGAGCCAAAATGCCTGGACACACGGACTTTGAAGCAATTTAAGTCATAGGAAGAGGGAAAGACTGATTCTGGGAGAGAGTTCCAGAGCTCAGCAGTTGAATAGAAGAAAGACTTAGAATAATGTTTCACTCTTGGGTTGAAGAGTTGCACAGAGTAGGGGTGGGATTGTGACTAAGGCTTATCAGGTCTGTACATGGTCGCTGAGCCTCAGACGCCACCAGAATGTTATTCCCAATTTGACATATAATAATTTACTGCATAGCTTAAAGTTTGAATCCTTGGAGTACCGTACCAAATGCATTCATTACTGTAGTTTCATTGATTTCACTAATTAGGTTTATTTGTAAGTTAATTGGTGGGTTGTGATAATATGAATTAGTCATCCTTCCACAGAATAGGAGCATATGATGTAAATAGAAAACTTGCATGGGGTGTAGTGAGTAATTTATGGACTAATTGACCCTAAATAACAGAGTTTACAGGTATGTTAATGAATCTGGCCCCATGCCAGTCACTAAGTTCTGAGCACACAAAAAGGGATGGATCCATATTCTATTTTTTATTAACTTCACCACAACACCAAACACCTCCAATGAAATTAATGAAAGCACATGTGCGATCCAACAGGATTCGAACCCGGGTTATCACACACAGATTTTTGACACCTTAACCATTACACCACCAAGACGGTTAAAGGTGTATGCACATGCTTACGACTTATTATCCATTCTCGAATACTGGATATGTAATCCTCCACTAACATGGGGGGGGGGGGGGGGGTCCAGAACCTGACAGATTCCATGTAGGCTATGTGAGGTGGTCCCATATGGAGATGGAAAGTGAAGGATATCCGTAAAAAAATCCACTTACACCCCCTCCCTCACTCACGCAAGGGCAAATACTGTACTGTATATCAAGAACCGAGCCCTTGACAGGGTCGCCTGGAAAGCCGCCATTTAGTATGTGAGACTGTAACCACATTATATGTGGACAAAACGGTCTTTAAACTTTTATGTGTATATGTATGTGTGTAAGAAACGAGCCGGGGCACCTTATACAAAAATTATTGCCTCGCCCTGTCCCGGAACCCCCCTTCAAGGCAATCAAGCCTTCCTACTCTTCATTTGAGGTGAATGTGGCATCTTTTAATTCCTTTTCCATTTTTTTTAATTGCTAGGATGTCCTTGCATGACAGTGTGGTAATCCCGACATTAACTTATGGGAGCGAAGCATGGACGTTGGTGGAGAGACAGAAACCAAGAGTGAGAGGGGTGGAAATTAGTTAACGGAGAAGTGCGTGCGGAGTTACATGGAGGGATAGACAGACTAATGAGGAAGTACGAGATCGGTGTGGTGTGGATGTAGATGTGCTGGAAAGTGTGAAAAGGAACACCTCGAGATGGTTCGGCCATGTCTTATGTATGGGAAGCGAGAGAATGACGAAGAGAGTGCACGAGAGTGAGGTGGAAGGATGGAGTTAAGAAATACTGTACAGTATATGCGTGAAAGCGATGCTGGAAGGGAGGAGGGGTGTCGACTGACTGGGGACAGAGGTGCATTGGGGCGTTTCGTTCATGGCCACCCCTTCGGGGATCACAGCGTCCGGCAATAGACAATATATTTGTCCCAGGAAACATAAATAGATGGTGTAAATAAGAGGGTTCGGAGGTGGGTGCCGTCCATAAGTAATTATACCCATAAGGTACACTCGGATACCATAGTCTCTAGCCCACCCCACTCTCTCACGAGGTGAGGCCAGGACCGGACGGTGGCCCACAGTGAGTTACGGTTGGGGTTTAGGAGAGAGAGAAACGCACACACGAACACAGAGTGAAGCATTTGGGACAGGATTTGAAGTCTTCAAATGCTTCACACTGTGCTCATTTGTGTGTTGCCCTCTCTCTCAAACCCCACACCTTACCATCACTGTGGGCCGTCATCCAGAAAAGGTCCTGGCCTCACCTTTGCCAGAGTGGGGTGGGCTAGAGACTATGGTATCCGAGTGTACATTATTCCAATTACGCGAGGCCTCATGTCGCCCATATTCTCGCGTAAGCGGAGGATTGACTGTACAGTACTAAATTACACCCTCCTAGTTGATTTGAGTACAGTACTGTATAACTATTTCTGATATAAGCACTGAATAATCTGTTATCTAATAGATCTTTTGCCTTTTTGTAAGTTATCACCATCTTTGAATATCTTGGCCCTGGTAAAGATCTCACCTGCATCACATTCTACACACTTAAGTCACACTGGCTAACACTAAACTATTTTAAACAGCTTAGGAATGATCCCTTATCATAAAAAAAGGGAAAACAACCCCTGTTAACTTTTGACTACCATTAGTACTGTACTATAATTCATGAGCTGCGTAAAATCATCAGATACATACATACATACAGTACATAACATTTTAAGACTGAGTGCTCCACACATACCGGTACGTGCTGTTTCAGTCTCTTGTCCTAATGGCGGCGTTCCAGGCAACCCTGTTAAGGGCTGCTTCACTTGTCAAGTTTTTCGTTGTTTTGTCTTTTTACTGTGTTCGTATACGTTTTGGTTTGTTTATTTTGCAAGTTTTACATTATAATCGGCATGTATAGTCCGATCCCAGGTCTTCCTCGGTCCACCCCTTGGTGCAGCTTCCTTCACAATCACAGACTTGCATTTTTTCACCCAATTTTGTTCATCCATTCTCTCCACATGTCCATACCATCCCAGTCTACTTGTACGCATCACCTCGCTAATACTCTTTATACCTAAACGTCTCCTCAGCTCAGGTTTAAAGAGCATTAGCGAGGTGATGCTAGATAACTAGAATATGATGCAAACAGGTATCATATTACTGAATTGGTTACCGAAACTTACCAGTAAATTTTTCTAATATCCAGCCAATGTAACAGAGAAGAATCTCAAACCCATAAACACAAACCTCATTTTGCTCTTGCGATTGGATGTACTGTATGCCTGGAGAGAGTCGTCGGTGAGAGAGCTGATCTGACCTGCCTCACCTCCCTCACCTAACTCCAGGGAATTCAAGTTTTTGTGGGTCCTTGGGTCATCTTGTAACTTTGATGTGGCCATGGCATCCATCATTTGCCAACTGCTGAGAAGAAGGACTTTATCAGTTTCTATGACCAGTAAATTAGACTATAATAACATAAGATATCAGTGTCAAAAAATATAATCCAGTACAGTATTGGTAAGGTACTAGAAAAAATACTGTTAACCCTTTCGCGCACGAGGAAGCGATTGCGTCCTTTTGGGGATACTTTAAAACCTTTGTGACCATCAAGGGTGTTTCGAAACATTTAGTTTACTTACTTATACTGTACTCTACCTCTGAAGGTTGTCTTTGAGAGAGTTGTGGGCAGATTTTTTTTTTAGGAAAGGTAATTATGAGAATTAGCTAATTCTATTTCTGAATACTAAATGGCAACCCCAGGACCTGAAAGGGTTAACACTTTTGTGTACAGGAAGACGCACCTGAATCTTCCTGGCCTGGGACACTTAAAAGCCTTAGTGGCCATCAGGGGAGTTTAGAAGGTAAGGATGGTGTTAGCGGGCGTACGGTCGCTCGCTCACAGTTACGTTCACGTCTAATTTGACCGCTGTTTTTTACGAAATTATACCACGACTACCTGTTCTTTGCCCCCCTGCTGGTAATATTCAGTGTATGATGAATTGATGATGACAATAAGATCACCTAGCCGAAAAAATTAACAAGGCAAATGAAATTGTGGGCTTAATTTGAAGAACATTTGTGTTCCTGGATCCAGAAATGGGGTTCTCTGCAGAACAACAACTCCTCGATTAATGGATTCCTGTCTTATGGAATTATTTTGTTTTGCTCTTACCTTACTCAGGGAGTCAGGGGACCTTACTGATGCGTGGATAAGTGCTACTTTTCATATTTTGTCAATTTGATTTTCACTCCCCTATAAAATTTTCAGTTATGTTTGTACAGCCAGTCCAGGACACTTTGTTATATTTTAGCCTCCTTAGAGGCTCCTCCCCGAACTTTGTTTATATTTTAGCCTCCTTGGAGGCTCCTCCCCAATGTTCAGTGCCAATCAGAGTGGAGATTCACCTACAAGACATTAGTATACAGTACTGTATACATTTTTTGGGTAGGTTGTAGTGAGCGGGCGTACCGCCATCTTTGTTTACATTACGCCTAGTGGCGTCAGACCTTTCCCATCATGTTCCTGTCTATTTTAACCTAACCTAACCTAACCTAGTATTCATGTTTTAACCCGCTGAGTACCAGCTAAATATTTATAAATGTACCACCCAGGACCGGCCGATTCTGATTTTTTTTTTTTCCCAGAAACAATAGCGAATGGGTTAGGAATGAAGGAAAAACCACGAAAAACCGATCATATCTGAGCCCTCTAGGTGCCATAGGACCGGAGTGACACTGACGCAGACGTCTGCGTCGCTGGGGTTTAGCGTTACATACATTACCGACGCACTGTTTGCGTCGCTGGGGCTCAGTGGGTTAATGACAGGGGGCAAATAGCAGAAAATATAGCGTCGAAATAGACGGGAACGTAAGTGCGACCGCGGCGATCGCCCTATGTAAACAATGACGACCGTACGCCCGAACTCTACATCCATCCCCATTTTTTTTGGTACTTTCCTGTTATCGACAGCCAAAGCTGAAGATTGCGGAGTAAACACCGTAGACTTCATCGATTTTGTATTCGGCGCCCGTCAATCTTTTATTGTTTTAATACCCAACCAGCGGGGGTGTGGGGCGGCAGCCCCCACACATAATACTGTACTAAGATAGGTTAGGTAACGTTGTTAAGTTAGGCTAATGTAATTTCCAAGTTTATTCAATCAAGTAAACCCCACATTCCCAAACTCTCCCCTAGATTGTTGGGGTATCGGAATTACAAGTAACAATGCAAATGCTAATAAAAAGTGCTTTCCGCACTTTCTAACAATTAAAATGTAAAACTTGCAAACTAAAATATACACCTACAAACCATTACAATATAAAAATACAAAATAAAATAACAGGAGTTGTTGTTCTGCAGAATTACCCAGTAATGGCTCTGTTCACAGCTGTAGTGAGACCACACTTGGAATATGCAAACCAGGTGTGGTGTCCTCACTTGGTAAAAGACATAGATGCACTTGAAAATGTACAACGCCGAGCAATTAAACTGGTACGGTACCTCAACTGAAAGACCTCACCTATGAAGAAAGATTAACCCCTTCTGTACCGGCGCCGCCCTTTTAACTTTATTTTGGCTACTAGCCTATTAGACGATTGTATTAAGTTGAAAAAGGGCCTCCAGCAATTACCAGACTTCGAACTATGTCAATTAACCCTTTTTACTACCACAGATCCTTCTTAACCCTTCCTACCCGGGCGATCTGGCCGAAAAACGTCTAGGCCTAGGCTACCGTATATTTGTTATTTTAACTGCTAGAAATTTCCCATGCATCCGTAAACGTAGTGCGGTTTCCAATCTGTAGACTGGCGTTGAGTAGAGCTCTCTAAGTCAACTGGTTCAGTTATGATGACGATTTCCGTGGAGCGAATTTTTCCGCGATCTTGACAATATCGGAGCTTTTCAGACACTAATTTCGTCATATCATACAACATTGATCCGACGTCTCCTTCTTGTTTTCGGAGGTGCGGTGATGCAATGAACGGCTTTGTTTACATGCGTCGGACGCACGGCGTTCAGACCAAGCTGAATAGGCTTTCAAGCTTACTGTCTGTTAAAAGGACACCCGGGCCCATCTGCCGCGGTGTCCTTATAAAAGGACACCCGGGCTGGAAGGGTTAATCTATCCATCTATTGCCTGACGCCGTGATCCCCGAAGGGGTGGCCACGAACGAACCGCCCCCATGCACCTCTGTCCCCAGTCAGTCGACACCCCTCTGTAAACTGTACATTATAGATTATCGTCTAAATATAACAAGAATAACATTAAAAAGACGTCGCTGGTACAGAAGGGGCTAAGGAGGCTAAATCTACCGACACTGGCCTACAGAAGATCACAGGGAGACCAGATTGAGGCCTACAAGACCATAACCCAAAAATACGACAACAACTGCACAGGAGTTTTTCAGATGAGGGAGGACGACGCTACCAGAAGTAATAGCCTACAAAGAAAATCTTCAAGACGAGGGCAAGACTCAACCTCGGGCAAGACTCAACCTCGGGAAATACTCCTTTTCACACAGGATTGTCGATCAGTGGAATGTGTTGCCAGAGTGAGTAGTTAGAGCCAACACAGTAGAAAAGTTTGGAAAATATTTATTTTTATACCACGATTTTTCCCAGTGTTTTTATATTTTTATTTTGTTCATTTGCATCAATACAGGTACATACTGTAGTGTTTGTCATTAATTAGAAATCTCGGAAAAATTTGCATCAATATATAGTGTTTGTCATTAATTAGAAATCTCGGAAAAACATAATTTCCCCATTTTCGATTGATGTTGAGACACGCCCCCCCGATAGTGGGGAGGGCTATGATTTGAAAAGACATTAGCCTAACCTAACAACCTTACCTAACCTATCCTAGTACAGTATTATGGGTGGGGGCGGCCGCTCCCACACCCCCGCTGGTGGGTACTAATCCCTTAGTAAAAACAAACGGTTATTATAGGGAATAGGCTCGCACCCTTATTTTTCATGTTTTTTCCTCCAGATTTTGAGAAATGTGTGTTTTCATGGTCTTAAGTTATAATTCCAATGTGGGATACACGATGGGTTGAATTGTTGAAGTCATCTATGTTGCCAGCAGGGGGTAAATATGGATTATATTGCATACAGGCGGCGTTTGTAAACAGTGAGGATGTCAGAAAGACTCAAAGAGCTCTGAGATTGATTAGAATGGGTGTTTTTTCTATTAATATCGCGTTTTATAAATGTGATCAAAATTATTCTTCCACAGTGGATTATACGGTAAGATTAGTAGTGGGCGTACCACTACCGACATACAGCATAAATCATCTATAAAACATTAACCTAACCTAACCTAACCTAGTACTACATGAATACTAGGTTAGGTTAGGTTAGGTTAGGTTAGGTTAGGTTAATGTTTTATACATGAGTTATGCTGTATGTTGGTAGTGGTACGCCCACTACTCCTAATCTTACCGATTATACATGAGTACAGTACAGTCTGGCTTGCCAATACGCGAGCTTTTAATACGCGATTCACCTTATACGCGAGGAGGGGGTCGAATCATACCCAAAACTTTCAAAACGTGTGATGTACTTTTAAAACGCGAATCCGGGGCCGATATAAGGGCAATTCCGGGGAGTTCAGCTAATACGCGAGGCCACCCACCATTCCGCGCATCCATCTGTGCAGGGACGCCAGTCTACCCTCAGTCCACACAGTCCGACTCGTGTGCAGTGATATAGTTTTTTGCCCCCATCATCATGCCCCCTCGCAAGAACAAACTTATTATTGTTATATTTTCTTATGATTTGGATGTTTATGTATACATATATGTACCTTTTGTGGGAATTGACGGAGATAAATAGGCCTAAAGTAGACAACTTGGAGTCAGTGCCGCCCATATCGATTTATTCCCATATAATACTCTATTGCTAATACACGAATTTCCATTCCGCGCCCTCGTGTGTCGCCCATATACTCGCGTATTGAGAGGCCTGACTGTATAAGGATTCCATAGACCTACATTGTCCCTAATAAATTATGTATAATAAGGCTGCGAGCCTATTCCCTATAATTATCAAACAAACAAATTGGCAGTCGATAAAACGAAGGCGAAAGAAAGTCGATGAAGTCTACGGTGTTTACTCTGCAATCTTCAGCTTAGATTGTACGTTGATAAAATGAAAGTAGGCTACTGTATTGACAACCTTGTAACGAAAATTACATTTTAGTAGCATAGCCTACTTTTATATTAGGTTTTTCCGAGGGTTAAAACACATTTTCATATGATCTTTAGAGCTGTCAATAACTGGAAGTACAAGTACCGTATTCACGTATTGACAACCTTGTTACGAAAAAGAAATTCTATTACTAGGCTATACTTTTTTATTAGGTTTTGCCGAGGGGTACAACACATTTTCATATGATCTTTAATAATAATAATAATAATAATAATAATAAGCATGTTACTTATTTCTCATAAGCGCCAATTTTTCCGAAGAATTCACTAGCGCTCGAAAAGAGAAAGAAAAAAGAACAAAAATCAATGCATCAAAAGAAGGCTTATATACAACACACATTTAACAATCACTAGCAGTGGCAAAATAGCCTAAACTCTATAGCCATCTGTCATGACACCTCTCTCAAGATCATAGCTTCTCTCAAAGAGTCAAGTCTTAAAGTCTTTAGAGCATATAGATTCCATATTTATCTTCAAATATATCAACAAAATTTGTGGTATTAAAATAAAGTTATACTAAAAGTTTGAATCTAACTTAGATACAGTTTGGAGGGGCCAGGATAAACAATTCAATAATTAGACTATAGGGCGCAAATAACCACCACACACAGGCAAAGGCAAGGTCAAAATAGTGACCAGGTTACTGAGCTGGAGCCACAGGCCTAGGGCTAGGCCTCTTCCAGAAGAACATCTGTGAGCATCTGTAGCCTAAGTCATGGGAGGGTAAAAGGGGTAAACTTGGGCAAGGATGTAGTGGCCTATGCGGGTGTACTGCCCGCCTTGTTTAGACTACGCGGAAGCTCACGATCATGTTTCCGTCTATTTTGACTGCTGTGGATACAATTACAATAATAGGTTGAGGGGCCAATGAGGGCCCCCCTCAACTTATTGTCATCATCATAGCCTAGCCTAGCCTATATATAATATATTGCCAGCAGGGGGCAAATAACAGAAACAATAGCCGTCAAAATAGACCGGAACTTAACCGAAAGCGATCAACCTATGTAAAGATGGTAGGCTAACCTAAGGTAACGTCATTTGGAAAATACAGGTATTTATTTTTAGGCTATAGGCCTACCACTGAGTACCACAAAGTTTCCCAGTGACCAGTTTTTATATTTGGTAAGATCCTGTGTAGCGGGAGTAGGCCAACCGTATTTTATGTGCCCATTTACCCAAGGATCTTTATTTATATCCTCATATCTCTTAGCAGGATTATACCCTGACAATAACTGGAAGTACCATAGGCTAGGCCTATTGACGGGCGGGTGCCCAACCCCGAAAGGAGTTGAAATAGGGGAGCTATCTTTCTAGGGCCTTTCCTAGCTGATGCTGAGAGGATTGGGTTCTAGTCATGTGGTGATGGGCTGGTGCGCCGCTGGTCTATCCGAGTGATCTCTGCCATACCCATAGCTTACTCTGACTGTTCCTTTTACTTATATATCTTCTAGATCTCAAGTGGCGGCGTCTTTTCCGTGGATTGACCTCCCTACTGCCAACCTAGAAGTTGGCAGATTGGGAACCAAAGTGTCACATTTTTCCCTTACCCCTCAACTTTCCCTTCATAATTGCTGAGGGGCACAGGGCCTTGGGTGGGGCTTTGGTTTCCCGGGCGTTTCCGCACCCTCCTCAGCTCCCTGCCTTGGAGTGGCTTCGGTCACCCGGGCATTGTTAGTGGTAAGCAGGGAGGATTTTGTGGGGGTGCTCGTTTATGGCCTTGGCCTTGCTCGAGACCTTGGGGCTGTTCGGCCAGACAGCCTGGGGAACAACAACAACAAGGCCTATGGACAACCTTATTACGAAAAAAGACATTTTAGTACCATACCTTTTGATTAGGTTTTGCCGAGGGTTAAAACAAATTTTCATATGATCTTAAGAGCATATAAATTTCATAGGGTATTTATCTTCAAATATATAAACAAAAATCATGGTTTTAATATAAAGTTATAGGCCTAGGCTACTCCGTTACTGTCATTTTGATTGTGTACATTTTAAAAATCAACGGTCTTACCTCGTGAGGTCAGTGAGTTACTTAGGCTATACATATAATGTATTATATAGTCAACTATATATACAAGTACAGTACAGTACAGTATAATTACATAAATAACTGTCAGTATGACTCGGTTTAAACCTAGAGAAATAAGAGCTCTGGAGGCTGTTGTTGTTGTTGATGTGTTGGAGGGAAGGTAGCAACTGAACGTCACTAATAAACCCTAGCGAGGACAGTTTTGTCAGGACTGCCTTTAGAGTCGTGGAATTCTCCCCGACTTTTTAAGGAAATTAATTGTGCATTGTAACACTCTCTGCCTTTTCTCTGGGGTCACGTCTATTGCTCCTAGTAGTACGGGGATGGTTATGTTATTAATATTCATCCTGTTTAAGGTGTCTTTAAGGATTGTTCTCATGGAGTGAAATCTTGGGCAATGCAGAAGAAAATGAGTGATGGTGTCTTCGGTGTTTCTGCACCAAGGGCAGTATGGATCCGGGGCCAATTTCAATCTGTGTAGATGTTTGTTCAACCCGGAATGACCGATTCTGAGGCGCGTACGACATCGATGTTCCTAGTTTGGGATCGTGTCCATGGATGGGGTGATGAGTCGGTTCTGAAGAGACCTAAGTGCTTTTCAGGGAGGAGGTTTGAAAGCTCTGTGTCCCATTCTTGTCTTGCCCTTGTTCTGCTCACTGCTGATAGTGTGTGGATGTCATGGGGTAGAGGCTCGATGGAAGTTAGCTGGTGTCCTAATTTGGCTGCCTCGTCTGCGATTGCGTTACCCTTAATGCCAACATGTGAGGGGATCCATTGTAGTTTGATATTTCTGGGCGAGTTAAGTGTCGTGATGAGGATATGTTGTATGGTGTGGACTATGTTTCTATGCGCTGGCTGGAACTGTCAAATGTTGTTGATGTGTTGGAGGGAAGGTAGCAACTGAGCGTCACTCAGATGAAGTATTGAGGGATAAGCCTTTGCAACGGCACCTCTTATTTACATTCAACTTTTCCTATTTTTCTGAAGCGTGTAGAGAGGGGAGAAGGGGTGTTGGAGAGAGAGGAAGCTGTTGGAGTGGCTTTGTTAAGTGTGTTTAGTCTGTATACGTCATCAGGATGTTCCCTGACTGGGTGCGAGCATGTGAAACATGCTAGGACGTACTACCTTGGTCTTGGTCTTGGTGCGAGAGTCACGCTCGACTGGTCGAGGTGTGGCCTTAGTATCGGCTCTCTCTCCTAGGATAAACTTATAAACTATAATGGAAAAGGACAGGTTGAGAATAAAAGAAGATTGTTCCCCCGTGGGCATTCTCACCCCAGCCTCACTATTGTGAGGCTGATCTTTTCCTCCACACTCCCTCTAGGTAGTCCTTAACACTTCGTGCAGTGGTCTCATTCCACATGTTTAGGTCGTTTAGGCCAAGCAAGTAGATCACTATTCCGTCGAGCCCCCATTCATACCTTCCTACCACTGCATTCCATTCCTCCGCACCAATCTCTTGTACTATGGATCTTAGCATTACCCGCCTTTCTCCTTCATATTTTCTGCACTTTAGGAGGATATGCTCCACAGTCTCATCCTCCCCACTCTCGCACATCTTGCATGCCTTGTTGCCTTCATTTGACCATCTATATGTTCTGCTGTTCAGCTCAAGCGACTTAGTTCGGGCCTTGAAGAGGAGTTCACCTCCGATGCTCCCATCGTAGAATGGCTCCCTTCTTGGCTGTTGCTTACACATGTACCATTCTAGTGAACTCTTGTTTCTCATATTCCCCGCCCATTCGTCCCTTGCTACGCTTTGTACCCGTTTGCCGATCTCTTTCTTCCATCTCTCATGGCTCCACATTTCCATACTTTCCCCCATCATGATACCACGCATTCCGTACTTCTCTATCTTTCTGTCGCACATCTTGTTCCATTTACTGCTCTCCTTAGCCCATTCAAACACCTTTCGTGCCCATCTATCACCATTCATTTTTTCCAGTCTGACCCGGTACCGTAGGACTCCCTTGTCTATTCTTTCTTCAAAGGAGCTCCATCCCGCGTCACCTCTCAAGGCTTCTACTGCAGTGTACTTGTTCGCTCCCAGTGCGAGCCTTCCGACCCTATTCTGGGCAACTTCCAGCTTTGCCGTGTCATTCGTTGTCCACGGGATGGTTTCCAGACCATACATCAGGCCTGGCACCGCCATACCTTTCCATACTCCTCGCACTACTTCATACTTGTTCGCTCTACACCTTGCAGCACTGCCAAGTCTTCCCACCCACTGGCTCGCTCTACTACTTTACTACGCACTACTAGTACTTTACTTTTCTCCCTGCTAAAGCTCACATTCAGATCATTCCCATATTCGGACACCACATCTAGCATCCTCTGCAGATCCTCTCGGTTGTCGCTCATGATCACTACATCATCTGCATATAGCAAGATACCCAGACGTTCGTTCCCAATTAGTGTTCCCCTGCCGGCTTCTTTCATTCTTGCAGCTAGTTCCTCTGTGTACATCCCAAACAGGAGGGGGGATAGCACACAGCCCTGTCTAACTCCCCGCTTGTTTTCAACCCAGTCTGTCTCTATATCCCCCATACTGTATCTAGCCCTGGTATTCTCATACATACTTCTTATGATATTTATTATCTTTTCACTCACACCTACTGTTTCAAGCAGCCTACACAACTTGTACCTGTTCACTCTGTCATATGCTTTCTCTATGTCTAGGAAGGCGAAGTATCCCTTCCGTCCGGACTTTTTCGTATTCTCTATCACTTCTCTCACTACGAACATGTTATCTTCCCCTCTTCTGTCCACTCGAAACCCATTCTGTTCTTCTCCCATCACTCTGTTCCTTTCAAAGATCCCTTTCAGCCTTTCATTCAGCACCCCACAGAACACCTTGGAAATTGTGTCCGTTAGCGTTATTGGTCGGTAGTTTTTCAGCTCTTTCTTACTCTTGTGACCCCCTTTGTGCAGGAGGGTCACCCGGCTCTCGTTCCATTTATACGGTACCCTCTCTCCTGACCACACTTTCTTAAAAAGTCCATACATGCCTTCAATTACTCCATTCCCACCCTCTTTGTAGAATTCATATGGGATCTCTTCATTTCCTGCGGCTTTACCATTCTTCAGTTTCTTGACACATTTCATTATCTCTTCTCTACTGATCTCGTAGTCCATATTTTCATCTACTGGTATCTTTCTTCCTATTATCAGGTTGGGTTCGCCCCTATCCTCCACCTCATTCGCACCCCCTATGTTTTCCCAGAATTCTTTTACTGCCCTAGCTTTCTCCGGTTTCCCTCTCACCTCTCTTCCGTTCACCATTATCACTTCCACATTCACTCTTTCACTCTCTTGTTCTCCCCTTAGGAAGTCATACCATTCTCTGCTGACCTCACCGCCTCTTGCCTTCAGCTCATCTACTACATCCTTATCGGCTTTTACTCTCGCTTTCCTTATTAAACCTCCTGTTATACTTTTGTGCTTCCTGTATTCCTCCCATGCGACCCGTTCATTCTCACCGTTGTCCTTGGACCTCCTTAGTCTTCTACACCTTCGGTTGCTCTCTTTTCTTTTTTTCCTGGCAGATTCGATGTCTTGGTTCCACCATCTCCTCTGGGGTCTCCTATTATTTCCTTTCTTTTTCCTCCCGACTCTTCTTTCAGCTACTTCTTTCACTGTCTTGGTGAATTCTTCATTAATTCTGTCTACCCCTCCGTCATCCCTCCAGTTCACACGCTCTAGTTCTTCCCCGAATTTTACCCAGTTCGCTTGTTTCAGTTTCCATTTCTTACCCTTTGGTTTCCTAGCTTCCTTTCTCTCCCTCCCACAGGTATACTGTATCCACAACATATTGTGGTCACTTGTCACATCCATTCCTCGTTCTTCGTCTATCCTCATGTATTCCACGTACCACACCCACTAAATGTCCGCCGTGGCAGGGATTCGATCCCGGGTCTTGCAGATTCACACGTGAGCGTGCTCACCACTCGACCACCACAGCTCTAATAAACCCTAATAAACTAATAAACCCTAGCGAGGACGGTTTCTTCTTCTTATTGTTTAAATGTGCAGTTTGCTTGGAGGGTTGTCTCCAGATTACTGCACAGGCGTTTAGATGGGACAGAATAAGAATAGAAGGGGAAAAATCATAGAATGAGGAATGAAAAACTACTCAAAATTAGTCACTGAAGCCCCCCAACCGCGCCAAGGAGAGTAGTATCAGGGGGGGAGGACGGTTTA
This sequence comes from Lithodes maja, assembly GCA_037953745.1. Lineage (NCBI taxonomy): Eukaryota > Metazoa > Arthropoda > Malacostraca > Decapoda > Lithodidae > Lithodes > Lithodes maja. Next base: position 5,261 of record JBAKBP010006508.1, on the reverse strand, counting down.
GTACGTCCTTCTTCTTCTTATTATTGTTTAAATGTGCAGTTTGCTTGGAGGGTTGTGGTGTCTCCAGATTACTGCACAGGCGTTTTAGGAGGGGTGAAAAGAACAATTGTTAGTATAATGGGGGTTAGGAGAGATAGTAAAGGTGGATTTTATACTACTGTACTGTATATGGGGGGTAAGTTTGTCGTTGTCTTTTGAGGTCAGGGTGATTTAAGTCTAGGTGAGGGTGAGGTCAGAGATGATGATGATCAGTTGTAGTACAGTACAGTACTGCTCTATGTGTACTGTGTGATTCAAGTCAAGGTGAGGGTGAGGTCAGAGATGATGATGATTTCAAGAAGGGCTGCTTGGGTACTGGGTAGGCCCAAATTCCCAATAAACCCTGCCACAGTCCACCACACGGAGGGAATCGCAGGCAGCCGGTGACTGGACGACTCGGCCCATGGGACAACTCGGCCCACTTTTGGACAACTCGGCCACAACGGCGAGACAACTCGGCCCATTATTTGAGACAGCTCGGCCCCATATTTTGCTATGGGGCAATTTGACGAGACCAGTCAGGATATAGGATGGGGAGAGCTAAGTGGAGGGTTTATGGCGTGTGTGTAATGTGGGCGAAATGTTCGTTTATTGTATAATTATGTCATAGCCTAGTTCTCTTGATTCATAATGTGTAGGTTAGGTTAGGTTAGGTTAATTACGAGTTGTCTCGTAATTAACACGGGGCCGAGCAGTCTCGTTTTTATTGGGCCGAGCTGTCTCGCCGTGGGCCGAGCTGTCCTGGCCGAGATGTCCCGTGGGCCGAGTAGTCTAGCATTCAGGCAGCCGCGTCGACCAGAACGCTGCAGGAAGACGTTCTGGGGGTTGACCAGTAGCGACATTGGTAGAGCGCTCGGTTTCTAACCGGGAGGACCGAGTTCGATTCTCGGCTAGTGGAGATCGTTTGGGCAATCTCTTCACACCCCTTGCCTCAGTTTCGCCTGACAGTAAAATAGGTTATGCGGCAGGGTGAAAAGGGGGAGGCCATGGAGGCAGCTCTAAAACCTGTCCTTGGCCCCCACCCCTCAAATGTACAACTATTAGATTAGATTAGATTAGATTAGATTAGATTAGATTAACCTAACCTAACAACCCTATAAAATATAACAAAAATAACCAAAATAAATAATATAACAAAATAAAAAATATAAAATACACTAAATTCGAGTGGGATCGAACACTGGTTTTCTCAGTGGAAGGCGGGTGGATGGGACTCGTTAGCCTTGGTCGGCAACTCATCTAGGGGAGACAACCTTATACAAATCCGGGTGGATGGGACTCGTCAGCCTTGGTTGGCAACCTGTCTAGGGGAGTAAACCTGATACAAATCCGTACTGCTTACCTAAGGGTAAGGCAGGTTAGTGGATGGATTAGCCGAACACCACTGTAGAAAAATAGTGCTAACAAGATACACAGAGGGCCTCGGAGTCGGACGGATCCTGAATTGAGTGGTCAATCCTGTAAGTCCTTCACTAAACTGGCTCGGGTTGTCCCTCTCACAGGGAATAGGTCCGCTTGGGGGCATTCTGTGTATGGCCACCCTCGTAAGGGGAGTAAGGCGTCTGGCAATAGATAGATAGATAGAAGGCGGGAGCTATACCGACTGAGCTACGGAGCGATCTGGCAGTAACGGTTTAAAGGCTATATATTTTAAACGCGGGGCGGGCCAAGGGAGGTGAGGGGCGGGGCCAAGGGGCCTAGATTCTCACAGATGGTGAGTTTTGGAGAGGTTTTAGAGCTGCCTCCATGGCCTCCCGTGAAAAGGGGTCTTCGGATCCTCCTGCCCTTCAACCCATACAAAAAAATAAAATAAATAAATACAAAAAAAATGTTCTCGTGTTCTTGTGTACTGTACTTATTATGCGTTTTGATTTCCTTCATAAAATGCTGTATTATATTAAAAAAAAAATCTTCCGGTAGGTATAATCGCATGAAGAGAGAGAGAGAGAGAGAGAGAGAGAGAGGAGGGGGGGGGGGGGGGGGCAAAGATACACAGGACTCAAGTTTAGTATGAAGTGAATGCTAGACTACTCGGCCCACGGGACAGCTCGGCCAGGACAGCTCGGCCCACGGCGAGACAGCTCGGCCCAGTAAAAACGAGACAGCTCGGCCCCGTGTTAATTACGAGACAACTCTTAACCCGGGAGCTGCGGGGAGACTCTTAAGAGTTCCCCCGGCGGACTGCGGGAAGACTCTTGAGAGTAAGTAAAATAAAAAATCAACTTTTGACATCAAATTTTTTTTTTTTTTATTTTTTTTTTATTTTATTTTTTTTTTTTGGCCCCTGGGCCATGCAAAATCTCAGTCCTCTACCTCCTCTCCTTCCCCACTTTCCTCCTCTCCTTCAGTTATCACCTATTTTCCCTATTATTCCCTTATTCTGAGGTATATTTTCGTGCTAACATTAGCGAGTTGCAAGCAGGGTGTTGTCATCACTGATGGCAAGCGAGTGCAAGAGAGAGAGAGAGAGTATCGATCGACTGTGTCTCAGTGGCCTTGGGGGAAATTGGCGGGAAAGCAGTTTGCCTCACCCATACATTATACAAGTCGCGGGCTATATCTCCGATTTTGACCATCCAAACGCTGTTTTCACTCGTTTTATTGTTGTTTCAGGTTAATACCTTTATAATCAACCCATAATAGGTGCATATGGATAATTATTAATGCTATTAATGGTACAATGAATATTTTAGTGACGGAAACACCTCAAATACGTCAGCACAGGGGGACGTTTTCAATTACCCCCATGCGCACTTGTTAGGTTAATTAACCTAACCTAACCTAATCTACACATTATGAATCGAGAGAACTAGCCTATGACATAATTATACAATAAACGAACATTTCGCCCACATTACACACACGCCATAAACGGGAGGCCATGTATGCAGAACCAAATCCTGCCCTCTGCGCATGCATGAGAATCTTGGGGCCCCTTGGCACGATTTTTGTTTCCTTTATAGGTCTACTATTATATTATCTTGACCTGACCTAACCTAACCTAACCTAACCTAACCTAACCTAACTTAAATTAACCTAACAGTTTAGCCTAAATAACATAATCAAAATATTAGGGAAAAGGCCGCGCATACGCAGAGGACAGGATTTGGTGCTGCATACATGGCCTCACCCATAAACCCTCCACTTAGCTCTCCCCATCCTAATCCTGACTGGTCTCGTCAAATTGCCCCATAGCAAAACATGGGGCCGAGCTGTCTCAAATAATGGGCCGAGTTGTCTCGCCGTCGTGGCCGAGCTGTCCGAGCCGAGTTGTCCAGTCACCTATGAAGTTTGTTGCAGCTTATGACCCCCCCCCCGGTCTCTCTCCTCTCTCTCTCTCTCTCGAAGGAGGAGAAGGGGATGTAAGCTTTTTTGTTGACAGCAGAGGGGCTCTGGACTCCCTAAACTGTAAAACACCAGTATACGAAAATATTGTTATCCAATGCCGGAATATTGTACATCAACTCCAATTAAAAGGGAGAAAAATTGTGTTTTCATGGATACCATCACATACAGGGATTACCTATAATGAAAAAGTTGATATAATAGCTAAAAATGCTACTGACAAAATGGAAATTGATGTACAATGTACCCTATCTTTGAAACAGGTAAAAAACAAAATAAAGAAATGTCAAGAAGTAAAAGAAGCTAGAGATATCGAGTGTAAGTATATAGCCAGGCCTAGTGCCACCATGCATCATTACAGAGAGGTGGTAGATAAAACTAAATTCAATTATGGGAATGTTACAAGTAAGTGGAAAGATTCTGTATGTACTAGGTTAAGACTAGGCTACAAATATTACTGGGAATTAGGCATTAATACTGCAGAGAAGGATAGGAGTTGTAGGCTATGCAATAGGCCAAGATCTCACACCCTTCAACATTATATACTGCAATGTATAACTTTAATAAAATATAGAAATAATACAATTGAAAATGTAACTAAACAGATAATATGGATGTTCAACAGTGGAACTATGTACAACCTTTTAAAAGAATGTAAAATTATAAAACATATAATTTGATGTGTAGCTATGCTCTTCAACTAAACACATGTACATTCTAGTGGTGCCTTACAGGCCACCCTGGGTCAGCGAACCTACGCTCCCTAACCATACAGCTGTATTGTCCTCAATATTCTCGGCTAATGGCTTGATGTACAAGTACCTCCGGATATGCGGCACATCCCTCCCGGAGGACTACTTGCACCTTCCCTCCGAATATTATTTTATGGAAATAAAATAATATGAATCTGAATCTGAATCTGTATGGCTGTATGTGTTGGGTGCTGGGGTCTGGTGACTGGGTCACGACGGTTAGGGTCCCTCTAGGATGTTTAAGGAGGGATTAACACGGTCAGGGCTCAGTTGGGGGTCTTGTGGGACAGCATGCGTGTTTAAAAAAACAAAACACAATCTGATCAAGGTCTATAACGGGGACTCATATATTTTAGATATGTCTTTATTATAATACTGTATATACTAAACTTAGGTAGTGTTAAAATTAATCTTCAATATCAATGTATTACTATCTATCTATCTATCTATCTATTGCCTGACGCCGTGATCCCCGAAGGGGTGGCCACGAACGAACTGCCCCCATGCACCTCTGTCCCCAGTCAGTCGACGCCCCTCCCCCCAACCAGCACCGCCTTCATTCATGTAGTTCCTCACTCCATCCTTCCACCTCATATTCGGTCTACCTCTCCCCCTCTGTCCCTCCACCTCGCTCTCGTACACCCTCTTAGTCATTCTCTCGCTTTCCATACGTTCCATATGGCCGAACCATCTCAAGTTGTTCCTTTTCACACTTTCCAGCACATCTACCTCCACACCACACCTCCTTCTTACTTCCTCATTAGTCTGTCTATCCCTCCATGTAATTCCACACGCACTCCTTAAGTAATTCATTTCCACTGCTCTCACTCTTGGTCTGAGTCTCTCAACCAACGTCCATGCTTCGCTTCCGTAAGTCAGTGTCGGGATTACCACACTGTCATGCAAGGACTTCTTCACTTCCATACTGACCACCCTATTTCTTGTTACTGCTTTTAGCGTTCCTACAACCCTCTTCCCCTGTTGTACCCTCTCCCGCACCTCTTCATCCATAGTCCCATCTTTACTTAACACACTGCCCAGATACTTAAAAGAGTTGACGATCTCCATAGCCTGACCGTTCAGCTTCACCTCACACTCTGTGACTTCACCCCTTTCGAAGACCAT